>LPNX010088311.1:31723-80800 GCA_001517045.1 Pseudotsuga menziesii | reverse complement strand
GGCCCCCCCCCCCCCCCCCCCCCCCGAACCCAACGACAATGCAGGTATGAGTTTGACAGAATACCTATATCTCCCGGATCTGAAATCAGCCGATCGGATCATCCAGAAATGCCACCTCAGCTATGGTCCACTCTAATCACTAGTCAAAGTCAAATAGTACAAATGACACTTGTCATGTCGGGCCCACTTACTATTTATAGTCCGTTGACTTTTTTCTTGTTTTGGCCATTCTGAACCCATACGGAGTCCATTTTTCGCATCGTTTCCACCATTGGAATCAGCACGACGAGACTGTCCCAATGGTCACCTCGTTGCATTGTTTTTTCTATGTCCTTTTTTGCCCATTTTTTAGACACCATTCGCCCCCTCGGTTTGCGTGCTCCTTCGGTCGTTCTCCTTTTATTCGTCGGATTCATTTTTCTGATCTCGTGATGATGCTTGAGATCATTTCTCGCTCTCACATGATACAATTTCACCATTGTGTCCTGACACCTTGCTGCCTCGATTTGCATGCCACATCGGCCGCCATCAGATTGTTCCACACTTTTTACATGAGCCCTCCACTCCTGTCAAACTACAAATGTTTTGTTATTTTACCGCCATTCATTCACCCCGCAAAGAGGCCCACCAGTGTTCCCCCTCACCCTTGTCCCTGGTCATCATAAATGTTCCTTGATTGAACACTTCCTCCTTGCCTGGCCATTCATTCTGTTCGGTGTACCATTCCAATACTTCAGATTCTTCTTATTGCTTTCAGACTCCTTAAAATTGAAAGCAGCCATGAGCATGAACTGTCCTGGGCTCGTAAAATCCGCACGACAGTACCATTCCATCACTTCAGAGTCTTCTTATTGCTTTCAGACTCCTTAAAATTGAAAGCACCCACGAGCATGAACTGTCCTGGGCTCGTAAAATCCACACGATAGTACCATTCTATCACTTCAGAGTCTTCTTATTGCTTTCAGACTCCTTAAAATTGAAAGCAGCCACGAGCATGAACTGTCCTGGGCTCGTAAAATCCACACGACAGTACCATTCCATCACTTCAGAGTCTTCTTATTACTTTCAGACTCCTTAAAATTGAAAGCAGCCACGAGCATGAACTGTCCTGGGCTCGTAAAATCCACACGACAGTACCATTCCATTACTTCCGAGTCTTCTTATTACTTTCAGACTCCTTAAAATTGAAAGCAACCACGAGCATGAACTGTCCTGGGCTCGTATAAATCCACATGACAGTACCATTTTATATACACACTTCTTCTAGTTCCATAACCCATGAAGAAGTCCACCCGTGCATCTTGGCACTATGATCGATCCTCTCGGCAGCACCCCCAATCAGGTCGCCTTTGTTCAGAGTATTCTGTAGTCTCCTGCCATTTTACCACAGCTTGAGTCTCCCTCAGCCCAATTACTCTCCCAGATCCAATACAACTATGACCCCCTTACCACCAGTCAGTTTCATATGCTGCCCGATCCTCCCCACCATCATACTCTAAACAAAGGAAGTTTGAGTCCCCCACTCTACTTGCCTAGTTATTCCCCCCAATTTATCCATCCTGCCATCAGTTCTATCATATTTCATTTTTCCACCTCGCGCTCCTGTCAAGGAAACATCATTGCCTTGATAGTTGCAGGTCTCCCTCTGTCGACGACAGCCCCTCTATTCCAGAGGATAGACCCAGAGGCCCCTGCGCCTTGGACCCATCACCATCTATGGTGAGTGCCTACGAACCATTTTGGGAGGAGTCATCATTGCCTCTCCGCATGGTTGTTTCTCACATGCTTGACTTCAGCACCTTGATCGCATCGTTGAGAATTGCGCAGGATTTATATCCCTTCCATTGTTTGGTCGAAGACCCCGGATTTCCCCTGACTCTAGCACATTGGTGAGTCACTTTGGAACGCCCAGTTATATGTTCCTGTGGATGTCCGAGCTGCGTTGGCGATTGTATTTGGAAGCCATTCAGTTCTGTGCTTCCTTGAGTACCTAGTTCAGTTCCAGTTCAGTGTACCATTGCGAGTGTGACCCTTGTCACTCTGCTCTAGCAGCTCATCAGTTCCTTTGGTACCACATTCAGTAGCACTGCTGTCATTCCAGTGTATCCGTTCTTCAGCTCAGACATGACCAGCCCAGCAGTATGTCCTAGCCGAGCAGTATGGCATCCTACAGGTCCCTCTTTTCGGGCCTCACAGTTATGTTTATGTATCTTGATACGAGCATGGGTATGCCCGCCTCGTCCATATATTGAGATTCTTCCTCATTCAGTAATTGAGGCCATGTATATGTCAGGACCCCATTGTTATTTTTATGTTATATCCTGATACAAGCATGGGAATTCCCGCCTCGTCCATATGATCAGATGATTCCTCATCCATTATTGAGGTTATGTACTTTTAGTTATTGCATTTGGTTCAGGATCATTGTTCCGGGCTTCAGTTTGTTTCTTCTCTTCTCCACACCCCAGGAAAACCATATATGACTTATGATGTCCATCGGCCATACGATAAGCTCCTACCCTCGCACATCAGGGGGCAATCTGTTAACACCCAAAAAGTGTTCACTACCTCATCTACCCCACTACATGGCTCATTTGTCCATTTTCCTACCATATTTCCCTTAAAAACCCTGAAAATCCCACTAAAAAGCCTCCAAAAGGCCTAAAATGCCTCCAAAAGGCCATAAAACCATCTAAAAAGCCTCCAAAAGGCCACAAAACCCCTTTTTTCCTCCAAAAATATCCAAAATTCCTCTAAAATAGCAAAAATCCCCAAAAGGGAAGAAAAAATATAAAATAATGAGGAAAAGGAGGAAAAAACCCTAAACAACTCCCCTTAATCACATGGTTTCCAAAACCATGGGCCAACACTCCACCACTAAAAAACTATAAATAAGTGATGGAGACCCCTTATTTCACATCCACAACCATAAGCATCCTTACTCTGCCAAAACAGCTCCGGAAGCCCTAGCTCACCCTTGAGCTACTTTCACCATTGAGAGCCCCTTTTGGCCCATTTCCACCATCGGAGAAGGAGAAGGAGCAGGCTGGAGCTCGGAGCAACCGTCTTGGATCACTGCAAAGAACTTCACCAACCTTCACATCGGAGGTAATATCAATATAAAAACCATTTCTTACATTTTGTTGTTTTGTTTCATGCATATATTTAGAGTAGTTCGTTTTTCTGTTTAGCATTTTCATTTGCATTTTACTAAACTGCTACTAAGGAGTCACTTCTCCTTAGTAGGTGCTCATTCGCACAAGCTAGGGGTAAAACCCTACCTACAGGTAGGTGAGAAGTAGGTGAGAACTAGTGCCTTCCCACATGTAGCCATGTATAACTGGTGCTAACTGAACTAGAGGATATCTAACTAAATGTATATGAAGCATAGCTAAGCTTGACTAGTTACCAACTGCCAACAACTGAAGGAGGTTGGTGTTGATAATCTGAGTGGCTCCTAAAATGTAGGGATTGGTATAGGAGGCACCTAAACTAATGAATGAAGGTGCAGATAGTTCCAATTATCCTCTATCAGTGTTCACCACACTATAATGACTGGTACATGTGGCCTAATTAGGCCAAGTGGAACCAATTGTACTAATTGACTTAATAATAACTAAATGACTCCTAAGTTAGGAAAATATAATCTAATAGACAATTTGGACAAAGGAGGATTATAAATCCTAACACTCTCTCTCTCCTCTGCTCCACCTACCCCTAACATCCTAACACACCCCTCTCTCTCTACCTCTAACACCCTCTCTCTCTACATATAAAACCATAACAGCCCCCCTCTCTCTCTAGCCCCCTAACATATCTCCCTCTCTCTATCTCTCTCATACTTACCCCACCCTTAAATCCCCCCTTTCTCTATCCATCATCTACTCCCCATACCCCTAAACCTCTCTTTGTCTTTGTCTCTCAAACGCCATTAACCACACCCTCTTTAGTGACAAGAATCGCATGCACGCTTTGTAGTTCTATATCATGCACGTGTTTTGTTTTCCACCATTTTGTTTTGGCGTGAAGAAAAAACTTGAATTTAAAAGAAGCACACTTTTGTTTATTAACACTAACTCTAAGCATTATCACATGTCACGGTGTCATCCCTCTTCCCATGTGTTTGCTTTATAGTTAGCCTCAATTTAACCAAACCTATGCTATGGAATATGGTAAACTATAACTAATTGGGAATCTCACCCATTTTCTTAGTATGCATGTATTTTACCACTTGTCATAGTATGTTACACACAATCATTTTTTATGAAGTTTTAAACCTAGATAGCATTTTTTCTAGAGATTACAAATATGTAATTAAAAAATATATATTAGTTGTTCTCTATTTTCTTCCATTTTCCTTGTGTCATTACTCCTTAACTCAAAAAACACAATGTTAATTTTTTTTCATGGCCTTTTAATTTCTCATGCATTTAAAAAAGATTATATGTTGCACTACTAAACAGCAAACTCTACACGCTATAAAAATTTGTTCCGTGAGAATTAAACTAATACCTTCAAAAACTACATCTACACTTGGCATATTGTTTTCAAGGTTTGATCACTTAGATAACTAAAAAGATTATAAATTGTTAAACTTATTTTGGAAAAATAGTGTTGCATTAGTAATATTTGTTCTCTGTATGTATAGTAGCTTTTTAAGATTGACTCCATCGCGTAAGCACTCGAAGGATGCACCCACAAAGACATATATACCTTATAATCCCCCCCTCCCCAAAAAAATGTACCTATTAGAAAATATAAAACTTGAGATAGTTATGAACATTTTAAATAGATAAAATTTATATATTCAGAAACACAATTCAATTTCTTATATTTCATCTTTTCTACTCAAAGAAAGATTCATTTTGTAAGTATCCCAAAATATCCATGTAAGTGTATGAATTAGGTTGCTACGGATCATGTCCCAAGATTCATCTTTTCTTACAACCAAGCTCCTTTTTCTTCGACTTAAAATTAGGTTGCTACCGATCATGTCCCAAGTCTACACATTATATATAATTCTACCTTCATATTTTCAAATGCATCAAATGACTCGCTAGATCCGTAGGGAGGAGTAAAAAAAAATACTATGACATTACTTATCATTACTTATCAAAATGAAAATCCAAAAACAATGATAATAAGGCATTACTTCTCATTGATCCACCCTTTTGGCTGATTTTTGTCCACTTCTTAACTAAATTATTTTTATGAACAAAATTCAATTCATTTTTTAAATTTTATTAAATTACATAAATCTTAAAATAAAAATTAACTCTCTTAAAAATAAATAATATGTTTATTAAAGAGTAAAAGTGGAGTGAGGGGCCTTATTGGAAAGAGAACCCATATTAGACCAAAACATTGCCATGTCAAAGTAGGGAGGAGTCAAAATTTTTATGAATCTTGAGATATCAAGGTATAAATTAATAAATATCAATTGGAAATAAAAACACTAATATATTTTAAAATGTTTAATTAATATTGTAAATTAAGATCATCGCATTTTCAGTTTAAAATTCTTTAAAATACAACTAAGTTATTTTTTCTTCCGCTTAAAATAAGGTTAAAGTATAAACAACTTCTTTAAAATACAACCAAGCTCCTTTTTCTTCGGCTTAAAATTAGGTTGCTACGGATCATGTCCCAAGTCTACACACTATATATAATTCTACCTTCATATTTTCAAATGCATCAAATGACTCGCTAGATCCGTAGAAAAGCTTTGGGTAAACCTCTGTCACAAAATAGGTGTATTTGAACTGCACGGTGCAACAATGGAGGTACTGCCACGCGATCTCGTTCGAAAGTGTTTGCAGGGAGTGCACTACACATCACACGATAACCTGAAAGCTGTGTGCAAAAGCTGAGAGGGTATTGTGAATCGCCCTCAATTCTACTGGGACAGAAAGATATCTGGTAAGAGCGAGCAGCTCATATGTTTCATTCACAGAGTTCCCAAGGCTGTCGCGAATAATTCACAAAGATTCCAAGGCCCCTTCGTCTTTGCCATATCGATATATGACCCTGTGAATGGGACCTGGAGAAAGCTGCCTCCCATTGATGATACCCACTTTACTGGATTATCATCACGGTCTCAGTGCGTTGCTGTGAATGGGAAATTGGTTCTCTTAACCGGAGCGTATACAATGAAGAGGGAGCAGGATAAGTGTTCACCAAATCGCCCCGACTCGCCGGAATCCGGCAGATCAATTTTGCTGTAAATCATACGAGGTATTAAATCGTAATTTTAGTCATTTGGGTAGTTTTAAAATGCCCGATTTAGTATAGAAAGAGCTAATAAAATTAGTAGAATTCCAAAATAATGAAATAAACAATTTCACAACAAACATTTGACTGATTTTAATCAAAAATCGGCCGGAAAAAGGGGGCGATTTGGTGAACGCTTATCCCACGCGCAATGAAGAGTACTGTATACATTTATGACTTTCAATCCACGAGTTGGGGACGCGGAGCTGACATGCCTACACCTCGATCCTTCTTTGCCTGCTCTGTCTCTTCTTCCAATGGACTTGTCTACGTCGCTGGACTTGTCTACGTCGCTGGCGGGGTCGATGAAAATTTCAACTCTCTGTCGGCTGCAGAAACCTATAACGTGGAGGAAGACAAGTGGGAAATTCTGCCCAGCATGCCAGAGTGTTTTCATGGAAGGCAAATTGATGGTGTTAAGCGGAAGCAGATTCGACACAAATATTGTACAAGTTTTCGATCCGAGTGCGAGAACGTGGGAAGTTATATTGTTGGCCAGAGCTATCCATTGAGCTGCAGAGCATTTAATGCTGTTGCAGCAGTGTTGATGACCCTTGGATCTTAAGCTGCTCGAGATCCAACGGTCATCAAGCTTGCTGCAGCAGCATTAAATGCTCTGCAGCTCAATGGATAGCTTTTGCCAAGTTATATGGGGCGGCTTCAACAACAATGTAAGGAAAAGTTTGGGGGCGGCTTCTTCTGGCAAATTGTACGTCTTCAGTAAACAACGTCTCTACACTTGTGGCTTGTCTTCCCCAAAAGAGGTACTTCATAAAGTATGATCGTGAGAACAACGTCTGGACTCTTGTGGCTTCTCTTCCCCAAAGGAGGTACTTCATAAGGTGTGTTACAGAGTGGCCACACGACTGTATTTTTGTGACCGCATATGCTGTCGCTCACAAGAAGCACATCTTTTATCTGTTTAACCCGTCAACTGGCAGCTGGATTCAACTTAATGGTGATGAGGAAGGCTTTGTGGGCATGGTCATATCTGCAACAACCCTGGAGATTTGAAGACGTGATTAGTCGTCCCGTTTCTCTATAGTTATTTGTTGTGTAATTGAAAGTTTCTCTGAGTTTTAGTAGCATTTGTGTCGAGATGTAGTTAATATTGTGTGCCTTGGATGTTGTAGGTTGCGTAGTAGCTTCGTTATCATGATAGTAGGCATAGAGGCCATCAGGAAGAGTTGGAATGAACTCATACTGAAAGCTACTCAGCTCAGTTTTTTTTTTTTAATATTATGTAAATTTGCTCAGTAATAGAATTATTTTTTCGTTCTTCCTTACAAAAGAAAAGGGCCTACACTGGTTGGTGACATGGATTTGTTTTCTGAAAATGAGTTGGGATTGAGATTGACTGAGAAAAGACCATGAGCTTTACTCAGAAAGAAGACCAATACGGAGCTTTATTATTATTTTTATTTTTCTGATTTGGATTTTATTTATATTTTTAAGTTGTGGGTCTGTATATGTTAGACTTTTGAAGTGGACTCTTATTTATGTTTTTTCATCTACCCACTAGAATGAGACACATGTACTGTCCAAGATTAAACTAGAATGAAAGAAGTGTAACGTCTAAATTGATTCTATGGCCATAGTCCAAAATTAATAATTAATACTTTCAAAAAAATAAAAAAATAACTTAATAAACTTGTGATAATTACAATTAGTGATAGTTATAAAAACTAAAAATAAATAATTTTGAACTATTAGATTATTAGATACAACTATTAGCTTAACTCCAATGATTCTGTAACTATTAGTTTAACTTCAACTCTAATAAGAGTTATATTGGATAACTATTATCTTAACCTTTAAATACAACTATTAGGTTAACTTCAATGATTTTAGAACTATTAACTTAGCTTCAAGTCTAATCACCTTTATATTGGATAACTATTACGTACAACTATTAGGTTAAGTCCTATGATTTTACAACTATTAGCTTAACTTCAACTCCAATGACTTGTGGCTTAGTCTAATTGAATTTGGCATCTAGGAGTCTAGCTAATGTGCACATAAACTCCTCAAAACTCCTAATAAACTCCTGATGTCCCTAATACTTTATATTATATAAATATGTGGTGGATATAAAATTTTCAAAACTAATGTCAAAAAAATATTAGTATTGGCACAATTTCAAGAGATAGGGCAAAGTTTTAATTGATTTTAGTGGCCCTCTTTGGAGTGTGTTCTTCAATACTGTTTTTGAAGCCATCTTTGGAGTATTTTGTTGTCTTTGTTGCTTATGTTTATTTAATATTTTTTTTATTTGTTCGTCATGTATGCATAATGGTGAAATCTAAAATTTTACTATATATCTATGGATGTTTAGGAAATCATTTAGGAAATCAATGTATATTAGGATTGAAGAATTAATATTTTTGTTGATCAAATATCGTTTTATTTAGATTTAATTAAATTTGAAACATTGAAATGATACATGATGTATGATATATAGATGGAAAAATAGACCTGCATTTTAATATTTTATGGAATCCCAGAAGCTGTTTAAAAAACTTTTGTTCTGGTTATAAATTTATTGAAACAAAAACAAAACAAAATCAAAATTTTATATGTTTATGCTAACCAGATTAGTGATAGAAAAATGGGGTTATCTGATTGTCATATGGTATGAAATGTTGTTTAATGGAACTCAAAAACATAACGAGGAAGATCACCAATTTTAGGATTTTAGAACCAATACTATGGTATAATTAATCGGCAAAACCTGCTCTATCAATGCATTTGAATTTTTGGACTACTGTCATGATTATGAAAACTTTAGCAGTCCAATACAATAGACATTTATGGATGAAAGAGGTAGACTACATAACTTATATTATGGTAACGCACATTATGGTGACATACAGAGTAGATTTCTATCAAAATTTGAACCAAGGTATTTCCTTTTCAAAATTGTAAGCCTTGCATGTTCGAATAGATGGTCAGACTCTTCTTGTTGAGGACTCACATCTGGCCTGTCGACATCATCTATGGGTTGTGCACATGAATACGAATTTCTGCATATATCTTGTAGGAGGTAGAGAAAGAAAACCGTTCATATGGGATTTAATACTTCTAAAGAATCCACTACACTGGCATACATGAACCATTTCACCCTGAATCAGTTTCTTTTGAACATATCCCAAAGTCACATAGGTCGATTCACGGTCCATTGATTAATATGGGAAACTTCAAACATAGTAATCTAATTAAATAAACGTGGTGGCTTCCAACAATGGTAGCGCCACAAATAATCTCGATCGTTGGCTTCCAACAATGAGTGCACAACATTATACATAAATAGTTTATCAGCTTCTTTCCATGTGTTGAGAAGGGGAAAGGGTAGACATTTCCGATTCTATCAGCTTCTTGCCATGTATAACATCTGATTCTAGACAAATCTTTTCTAGAGTTAGTTTTATAGAAATGCTTACCTTTGGAGTGATGAGAACTTCTTTTGCTTTTCTTGGAATGAACTATGAGGGCTTGATGTTCACTTTCCATCTTTTCTTCTCAGGCTGCTATCCGAGCTTCTTCTTGAGAGAATTCTTCCCATAGTCTGTTGAACTTGACTAACTTCTTTCTGGCACATATCCCTTGAATAAAGGAGTCCCATGATCTAGGGAGACCATTCAAGGTGGTCATCACAACCTCTGCATTTTCCACTTCTTCAACTACTACTTCCAGCTCTTCCTTGATCTCAGAGACCCTTGTAAAGTAAGACTAGATGGTATCAACATTCTGGATCTTTACATTCTTCAGTTGGTTTCTCAGAGTCATCTTCTGGTTTATGTTCTTCCCTTCAAACAATTTGGTTAGGGCATCAAACATAGCTTTAGGTGTATTTAGGGAGGACATTTGTGGTATGAGGTGATCCTTGATTGAATCAGCAATGATCCTCTTTTCCATAACCAACTTCTTCTTGTGTAAGGCCTTAACCTCATCTCCCTTTGGAACTGGAACCTCCTCATTGATATAGGAGTCCAACTCATTTTCTTCTAGGACCAGGGAGATCCTATACTTCCAGGCTCGGAAGTTATCATCTCCCTCAAGCTTTTCATCAAGCTTGGTATGATGAGACATCTTAACTAAGAACCTCAAATGGAAATACAAAAGATTTAGATCTTACCAGGTCAAGATGTCGGATCTGGATTTGGAGCTGAATTTCTACAGTGTTGGTTCAGGAGCATATTAGGGTTTTTCTTTTTTGGAGTTCTATCCAACCAAATGCTTTGATCTTGATCTCTAAACTTTGATTTTGGGGAGGAGATCAATCCAGGCCTAGGCTCACTGAAAATTTCCACTTCTGTGGAAAGCCCTAATTTTCAGTAGTAGTGTCGGGTCCAAAACTAAAAAAACCTCATAATTGGATTTTACTTTGATAGAAAGATGCACCCTAGGGAGGAGAGTTATTCCAACCTTATTTTGCTGAAAAACTGTGGAGAGAGAACCACAAAGTAGGAATCCCTAGTTCCCGCAGCTGCACAGTGCCTTCTTCTCAGGTTATCTCTGATACCATGTTAGATTTTATCATTCAAGCTAGCATTATCTTAGGATCTTTAACTGAGAGAATAACAAGTACAACAATCAAACACAAGAGACAATGAACACAGTGTTTTTCCTCGGGGAAACCATAAATGGAGAAAAACCCTCAACTTCCTCAAAGATAGAATCAACACCAAAAGTAAAACCCCAAAATAGTAAGATGATCTCCCGACAGCAGTAACCTCTTTCTTCCTATCCCTAGTGTCTTCTTCTTCCTCATCTATGCACTACAACTGAGTGTGTGTGAGTGTGTACTGAATAGAGAGGCTAGCTCTCTATTTATACTAATTCTCGAATTGACTAGACCCTACTAGGGCTTACTTCTCTAGGAGAGTCTAATAACCCTAGTGCCCTAGAACTATGGGGACTTCAACCCTTGATCAATAGGAGGGTTACCCACAATGACTTGACATGACTTGTTTACATTATAGAATCTCCCGATAGAAACAATGGGGCATGACATGACTCAATTACATTACAGATACTTCCCGGAATAAACATCGGGGTACAATACATGAAATATACAAGTGAATACATTCCAAAGTTACATTTACATCAACAACCCAACTGTGTTGGCTTGGCTGAGTTTTGTTGCATCCTTGGATATGTATGAGTCTACTAGTGTTCTCTTACTCCATGAGGAAATCATGCCCTACTCGGGGGTGGAAAATTTGCTGAGAAATTCATAAGCACACTAGCCTATGGTTGGGTGGAACATTACAGTGACATAGCTGGTTGCGAGACAAGTTCTTCTCAAGATAAGTTTTCTTGTCTATGTAATCTCTGCAATTTTATTTCTTGCATTGCAATTGCTTGATGGAATATGATGAACATGTTGGCTATGTTGAATTGATGAATTTTTCCTTCGAATAACTGCAATTATAGGCATCTATGTATGTTTCGTCCAATGCACTGTTAAACTAAGTTGCAGGGTTATATTGTCGCATTGGTGTTGGCCTGGATGTCCAAGTCTGTTCAAAGAATTCGATTAGCAGGTCGAACTTTTGAGTAGAAACCTTCTTTCGCAATGGTTTTTTCCACAAGCGAGATGCAGGATACAGAAGACATCCTTTGGCAGATTTGGACCTCCACAAATTCCTTTTTGCAATTCCATTTCTGTAACTTGCGAGATGCGCAATGTGGGATGTGGATATGTCTTTTTGTGAATTACAGTTTTCTGCATTTTTCGTTCCGCAACTTGTGGGATGTGGGATGTGGGATGCCGCTTCATAGATTTCAATTTCTGCGACGGTCATTTCCGCATGTGGGATGCATGAATGCGAGATTGTGTTATCGCAATTTCCACAATTCTCAATCCCGCAACTTAATTTTTTCACACCGTTGATTTTTGTGGGATAATCCTGAGCGGTTGTTTTGATTCCGGATGCGGAACCATTTGTGATTGTTGGTTTCCATTGTGTTTTCTTTCCATCGTCCGATATCCTCTGAGATCTTTCCTTGCATATCATCAAACTAGTCAGTGGAATATGGGAGGGAGCATGATAGTGTTGGAAATGTCGAGAAGTGGTTCGTGACCATGCCATGTGTTTCGATGAATAGTAAAGGTTCTTGATGAAATGTTTAATTTCGCATGATAATGGTGTATGGGTACATGACAATAGGGTGCAATGACAAGTAGAAATAATTAGTTTTAAATTTGTAATAAGTGGCAATTTTGCCTTTGTTCTCCTTGATCCCTACATGGATTTCTCAAGGATTGATCTTCGTCGATAGGGTTTTCTTTTATTAGGTCCTCAGGTCCAACTTAGTCAGATCTAACAGGTTTTCTAAGTGTTATAAATTGATTTGAGTGTAATAGATAGAGATATAGATGAGTGGAGAGTGAATGAGAGTGAGTGTGTAGAAGAAAATAATATACATAGTGGGAGAACTATATTCTCTGTAATTAGAATTCTGATCAAATTAAATAAAGAACAAAGGATTGCGTTCTGTGTGTGTTTTGATGGATTCTTGAATTTCTGTAGAGATATGAATTCATCTTGTGTTCACTCCATAAATAATTATGTGTATAAATTCTTAGTTTTTGATTTGCAAATAAATTGATCCTTTCAATGATCAATTGGCGAGCTACGAAAACAGATTTTAGAGAATATCGAACGGCAAAGGAAGATCACGACGAAAATCAACAGTGAAAATATATTCTGCATCTAGAAATAGATCAAGGGTTGAGGATTAACCCGCAAGAATCAACGGTGCAGAAGAACTCAAAATTGCGAAACATGGAAATTGCGGGAACTCAGTTTCAATAAGTCGAGTTCTACAATCCGGAACCTGCATGCGGGATAGACTGTTGCGGCTACAATTAGTTGCAGAAACTCAATATTAAAAGTTGTAATCCTGCATCCTACAACCCATAAGTTTGTGGAAAAGGAGTTGTGGAAAAATAATTGCGGATCCTGCAACCCACAGTGTTGCAGAAAGAAGATTTCAAACAAGAATTCAGCCTGTAAATTGAGTTTTTTGGTTCAAATTGGTCCTTGTGGCCATCAGTTTTGGTATCTGAGCAGAAATAAAGATTCTGCATAGTAGCTTAGTTGATCAGTTGAGTATGTGAAGGAATATGATGCCTAGCAGAGGACACACACATGGAGTTCCTGTAGGACATGGTCGAGGAAGACAACCTACAGAAACAAAAATGGAAAGAAACATGAGAAGAATGCAAGAAATATTAGAATCTGTGGAAAGAAAGAAACATTCTAACAATTCAGATAACAATGATGAAGAAGCCGAATCTGAATCCTATGACGAAGAGGAAGAATATCCTGAAGAAGTTAAAATATTGAAGATGTTGATGAAAACCAGTGGCAGACCAAGATTTGAAGTACCTATGTATTTAGGTAACTTAAATGTTGAAGAACTTATGGATTGGATTAATGCTCTGAGTAAATACTTTGATTTTGAAGAAATAGAAGACAAGAAGAAAGTAAGGTATGTAGCTACCAGATTGAAGGGAAATGTAGCTATCTGGTGGGATGAGCTCCAAATCCATCGAGAAAGAAGAGGTAAGAAAATAATTAACTCTTGGGATAAGATGTTGCATAAGATTAAAAGTCAATTTACGCCTAAGGACTATCAGTTAAATCTTCATAGACAGTTACAGAACCTTAAATAGAAGGTTGTGACAATAAAAGAATATACATAAGATTTTCTTAGACTAAATATTAGATCTGGACACATAGAGGGAGGTCTAGAAATAGTAGCTAGGTATATCAATGTGTTGAGATATGATATACAGGATGAAATCAGTTTGTTAAATTTGAAAACTGTAGAATATGCATATCAAGTAGCTTTAAAGGTAGAAGAGAAATTGCTAAGAAAGCAAAACCAAAGGAACAGAGGAAAGAACATGGTAAGAGGTAGAGGTGTTCCAAACAGAGGAGGTATAACTTATAAAGATTAAGTTGAAAGTTCTATCAGTAGCATTCAGTCATTTCAGAGAGGAGGATTCAGAGGAGGTAGAGGAAGAGGTAGAAATAGAGAAGTAAGATGTTATACTTGTGGAGAGGTTGGACATATGTCTTGGGATTTTCCAAGAAATAAATCTATAGGTCAGAGAAATGTAAATGTTACAGAGGCTCAAGAAGAATCAAAGGAAGAAACATAGGTGAATAATCCTCTAGAGGATGGAGAGGCTCTTGGGTTGAAGAGATTCTTGGTGAAGACAGAGAAACAGGTAGATGAACCAATTCAAAGGAAAATTCTGTTCATAACAAGGTGTAAGTCATAAGGTAAGTGTTGTAAAATGGTTATTGATAGTTGTAGTATTGACAGTGGTAGTACTGACAATTTGGTTTCCACAGATATGGTAGAGAAGCTAGGATTGAAGAGGATGAAGCATCCCACTCCTTACAAGGTGTCCTAGTTGTAAAAAGGACATCAGCTCTTGGTGAATTAGCAGTGTAATGTGGAGTTCCAGATTGGTACTTACAATGATGAAATATTATGTGACATAATGCCTATGGATGTGTGCCATATACTCTTAGGGAGGCCGTGGAAGTATGACAGGAAAGTGGTTCATGATGGGAGGAAGAATATTTATTCTCTGGATAAAGATGGGAAGATACCTACCTTGCCACCCTTGTAATATGAAGTAGTTCAAGGAAGTTCAGGATCAAGTATTCTACTGATGTCTGGAAAAGAACTGTTACAGGAAGTTCAGAGAAAAGAAAATCTACATTTTGTTGTTATTGGTAAGCTAAAGGTAATTCTAACTTCTACAAATTTAGATGATTTGCCAAATGAAGTTAAAACTTTGCTTGATGAATGTGCTGACATTATTGTGGATGAATTGCCAAATGAATTACCTCATGTAAGAAGTATTAGTCATCACATTGACTTAATACCTGGTGCAATTTTTCCTAATAAAGCAGCATACAGATTAACTCCTCTAGAAAATGAAGAAATCAAACAACAAGTACAGGAGCTGTTGGAGAAGGGATTGATGAAAGAGAGCTTGATTCATTGTGTTGTACCCACAGTGTTAATTCCAAAGAAAGATGGTGGATGGAAAGTGTGTACTAACTCTATGGAAATCAACAAGATCACTATCAGGTATAGATTTCCTTTACCCAGAATTGATGATCTAATGGACTATTTAAGTGGTTCAAAATATTTTTCCAAAATAGATTTGAAAAGTTCATATCATCATATTAGAATAAGGGAAGTGGATGAATGGAAAACAAAATTTAAAACTAATGATGGTCTATATGAGTGGTTAGTGATGCCATTTGGGCTTACAAATGCACCCATTACTTTCATGAGATTGATGAATGAGGTTCTGAAAGAATTTACTGGAAAATTTGTGATAGTATATCTAGATGATATTCAGATTTTTAGTCATAACAGAGAAGAGCACTTAAGACACCTTAAATTGGTGTTGAGGACTTTGCAGAAGGAGAAGCTGCTGATTAATTTGAAGAGGTGTATCTTTCTGAAAAAATAATTGGTCTACTTGGGGTTCATGGTTTCAGAAGGACTGAAAATGGATTTTGATAAAGTGCAAGAAATTTTAAATTGGCCAGTTCCAAAGAATGATTATGAGGTAAGAAGTTTTCATCGACTTGCTAGTTTCTATTAATCATTTCAGTCATATTTGTGCACCTTTAATAGATACTTTCAGAGGAAGTAAACATCTTTTCCAACAGACCGAAGCAGCTGATAGAAATTTCAAATTATTGAAGAAGAAAATAACTGAGAAGCCTATCTTTGCTTTTCCCAGTTTTGATAAAGTGTTTCAAGTGGAGACATATGGTAGTGGGATAGCAGTGGGAGTAGTTTTAAGTCAGGAGCAGAATCCAGTAGCATATTTTAGTGAAAATTTGAATGAAGATAAACAAAATTACTCTTCATATGATAAAGAATTATATGTTGTTGTGCAAGCTCTTAAAAATTGGAGACATTATTTAATGCCTAGGGAATTTTTTTTGTATTTTGACAATCATGCTTTGTTGTTCATCAATAGCCAACCTAAATTAAATTAGAGACATGCTAAATGGGTAGAATTTTCTTAGAACTTTACCTTTGTTATCAAACATACAAGTGGTAAGTATAATAAATTTGTTGATTCTTTGATCAAGATTAGTTTGGTAATACAGGAAGTTAAGGTAAGTACTTTGGGATTTGAAAATTTGATTGCTATGTATAAAGAGGATGTAGATTTCAAGGATATTTATGCTTCCTGTGAAAATCCAGTTAACCATAACATAAGCCAGTGGTTAGATTATATGTTACAAGAAGGGTTGTTGTTCAAATATAGTAAGTTGTGTATTCCATGATGTTTAATGAGGGAAAATTTAATTCAAGAAAAACATAGTGGGGGTCTCTCATGACATTTTGGGAAAGACAAGACTTTTGCTCTAGTGAGTAATTTTTATTTTTGGCCAAAACTGCAGCATGATGTGAAGAAATTTGTTGAGGGATGTACAGTCTATCAACATGCAAAAGGAAGAAGTTAGAACACAGGATTGTATCAACCATTGCTTATACCAGCTAGGCCTTGGGATTCAATAAGCATGGATTTTGTTTTAGGGTTACCTAGAACTCAGAGTCATGATTCAATTTATGTTGTAGCAGATAGATTTTCTAAAATGGCTCATTTTATTGCATGCAAAAAGAATAATGATGCAACAAACATTGCTAATCTATTCTTTTCAGAAACTGTAAAGTTGCATGGTTTTCCTTTGAGTATTGTGTCTGACAGGAATACAAAATTTGTTGGTTATGTTTGGAGAACTTTATGGAAGAAATTGGGGACTAATATTAGTTTTAGTTCTTCTTATCACCCTCATACTGATGGACAAACTAAAGTGGTAAATTGGAGCTTGGGAAAATTAATGAGAAGTTTGGTGTATGAACATCCAAAACAATGGGACTTAGCTTTAGCTCAGGCTGAGTTCACATACAATGATTCACCCATCTCGAAGTTCATTGACTGATGAATTAGCTTGCCTTGTAATCAAATTCTAGATGGATAGTGTTCGATGAAAAGTAGATAGAATTAGTTTTAAATTTGTAATAAGTGGCAACTTGCCTTTGTTGTCCTTGATCCCTACATGGATTTCTCAAGGATTGATATTTGTCGATAGGGTTTTATTTTATTAAGTCCTTAGGTCCAGCTTAGTCAGATCTGACAGGTTTTCTGAGTGTTATAAATTGATTGAGTGTAATAAATAGAGATATAGAAGAGTGAAGGAGAGTGAAGGAGAGTGAGTGTTCAGAAGAAAAGAATATACACAGTGGGAGTGAACTAAATTATTTGTATTTAGAATTTTGATCAAATTGAAATAAGAACAGAGGATTTTGTTTTGTGTGTGTTTTTATGGATTCCTAATTTTCTGTAGAGATATGAATTCATCTTGCATTCACTCCATAAATAATTCTGTGTAAAAATTCTTAGTTTCTGAGTTGTAGAGAAATTGATTCCTTCAGTGATCAATTGGCAGGCTATGAAAATAGATATCAAAGAAGATCATGATAGAAATAACCAGTGAAAATTTATTTCGCATCTAGAAATAGATCAAGGGTTGAGGATTTACCTGCAAGAATCAATGGTGCGGAAGAAATCAGAATTGTGAAACATGGAAACTGCTAGAAGTCAGTTTCAATAAGTCGAGTTACACAACCCACACGTGGGATAGACCATTGCGGCTGCAATTAGTTGCGGAAACTCAGTATTAAAATTTGTAATCCTGCAACCTGCAAGTTTGCGGAAAATAAGTTGTGGAAAAGGAACTACTGAACGACAAAACTGAAATAAAATTTTTGTGGATCCCGAAGCCCACAACCCGCAGCGTTGCGGAAAGAAGATTTCAAACAGGAATTCAACCTGTAAATTGAAGTCTTTGGTTCAATTTGGTCCTTGTGGCCATCACCAACCCTAGCTTAAGGCCTTGATAAAGGAAATGATTATAATCTAAAGAAAACACCATGTAAATGGGATCATGTTATATGATTCCTAAATAAATATTAACAATAATATATATATATATTATGAATAAAAGGGTAAGTACATATATTAAATATAAGGAAATAACAATAACTATAATTATTAATAAAGAATCTATGTGTTATTATTTACTAAAAATGATTAAATAAATATTTAATCCAAAAAGAGTCAAACTAGGAACTAGTAAAAGAGTTCCTAAGTTAATCATAATAAATTATTAACTTCACATAAATCAATTAAAGATTATTTTCAAGAAGATAATGGATTCTTGATCTTACTAAATTTTAACTGCCCTTTTTCCTAAAGATCGTCTATAAAGACCTAAGCCAAGGAAAGGCTTGGAGATCCAATCTGATCTCATCATTATTCCTAATAATTTTGGAAAGCATTTTCCAAAAGAAAAGAAATATTATACATAAATTGTTATTCCACATAAGGAATCCTTACCTTTAGGAGATTTAAACTACTTGCATGATGGAACCATCTTGGGGGGATCTAGCTTAAAACCAGGAATGGTTATGGGTCATGGTTGGGAGGAGCGTGGTTGTTACCAAGTTATTTGGTTAATAGATCTAAGGTTAGAGATATCTAAGTTTTTATTAATTTTGTGTGTTTAATTGTACAGGGTCTTCTACCACTAAAAGCTGAAAAGTTGTAGGTATGAGGTTTTTACTTTCTCCAGTTTTTATTAAAACATGTTTACATATTATTACTCACAATATTTATGCTCTAGATTGAAGATCTGCATATTTGAATACATTCTTCAACTAGATTCCATTTGTTTAAATTATGAAACTCGGTCTCGAATATTTTAGATAAATCTCTAGGGTTAATTTTTATATTACACGTTATTTTATTTGATGAGACTTTAAATCTCAGCCATTATTTTGTAGGTATATTTTCAAGTTGAAATTCTCTTAGCTTCTTATTTAAATAGTTTTAGAAAGTTTAAATGTCAATAGTTATGCTAGATAGTAAAACCCTAGTTTTTGGATAGATTAATTACACCAAAGATTTATAATTCTAGACAAGCTTAATAATAAACAAACTCAATTATTTCTAAAAACTAAAACACTATATAAACTCTGTACCAACATTAAAGATGAACATTAAATAAGAAAATTACAAATATATTTATAAATAAAGAGTCCATATATCGTATCTCTAAACTCACAAATTCAAACCCTCAATCAAATCGCAGTGCTTGCATATTTCATATTGCCAACAAACACATTGAAAATATCAATACTGGTAAAATATTACCACTAAACCAAATAGAACTGTGAACAAAACGTTGTAACGAATATCCTAAAAACAAGTATCAAATTTACCAAAGGCGTGAAGGTCGAGATCCTTTCCACTTTTATTTCCAAATCATGCTATGTAAATATTAACACTTCTAAACCTTATTTCACCCAGCCCAGCCATCATATCCCGTAAAGGATTGGCTACCAATTTGATTAATTATTTGCAAACAAATTGCAACTAGCAAATCCCATTTAATACATTTCAGTATAAAACAAATAAAACATCCAAACTAAAATAGATTTATTCCCAATGCATCACATTAAGTGGAATCCCAAAAACCAATACATAAAGACCATATTAAAAGAAGGAATTATATTCTTTAAAAAAAACATAGTCACATTAATTAAAATACCGAGGGTCGAATCCTGTGAACACATAAATGAAAATACCAAAATGTTGCAAGTTGTATCAACCACAAAGGGTTTCACCTTAAAGGATTCCCATAATATTTTATTGTAAAATCACCATATATCAAATACGAAATAAAGCTATGCTAGTTCCCAACACCATCACATGCACAATCACAAATTACACATAAAACCATTTAACTAATATACACATGTTGCATTGTAAAATATAAAACCCGAGTTATATTCTTACGATTTCATGTAATAAGGGACCAAACTATAAATAAATCAAGCCACACTATCATATAAAACAACGCATCCACTTAAAAGCCACACGCGGCTACCCTATGCATGCATTACCAAGCCAAGGCAACGTTTGTTCCATTGTAGAAAAATGACATTGTAAAATTTAAAATAAAATGAATTTAAAAAACACAGAGCCATTTATCCAAACATCCCTTTTTAATAAATTTTATTAAAAGAACAAACTTTTCACTTTTTTCCCTATTTCGACCTTTGACTAGTTTTGATGTCTAGGTCTCCAAATTGACCCAAATGCTCCAAAATATTCTAAGAAGATATATGAATGATATTAAGACTTGAATATTATGTTCAGGGATTATTTATTACCATCCAAAGTTTCTACAAACTTGTTCAATATTCTGGCCAAGGTAGGAGTTTTCACTAGCAAATTGGGGTTCCAATTCCCCCAGGGTAAATGTTGAAAATGGCTTTCCAAATGCTCCCAAAACCACTCGAATTTCTCGAAAGTGGAAAATTATGTTTAAGGGAAATTATTAATTTCTAATGTGCATCATTATTCAGTTTATAAAGGCTGTTATAACCCTCTCCCAAACAGCTACAAAATCACTAGTTCGACCCTTGGAGAAATGGCACCAAATCTTCTCTAGATGTAAATAAACTAAGTATGATGAATTCAAATGCTTAAGTGATGGACATGAAACTTTTAATACTCATAAATTTCATTCCATTCATCATAAATATATTATATAAACATTATTTTATTTGAAATAATCAGCATTACAATGGAATACATCAATATAGTGGGGAAATGGTCATTGTTTGCTCATTAATAATCACTTTTACATACAACCATTTCGTATTTATACCTGATACTTTATGAAGATGAATAAAATAGTATATTAATCTTATTACAATCATAAATGGACCATGATAATCTCACCCAAAGCGCAATCCCTCCATGAGCAAGAATATGCAATAAAGACTAGAAATGGTCGACAGAATGTGATGCACTAGAAGAAACTGCAAGCTTCCATGTAGCTTACACATAAAAATAAAAAATCCATTAAATATTCATGAAATAACTGAATGGCCTCTCCAAAAACCAACTTGGATGGGAATCTTTCGCCCCCAAAATTGGTTGAAACTAGTCATCCACTAGCTCTCTCTCTTCACAAATGCAAATTTCTCAAATGATCAAAAGCCCTTCTCTTGGTTTATCCCTGTATTTTACAAAAATCCTTACCCTTATATTTTTACCCATCCATTCACAAACTCAAGAAAATTTTAATTAGGGTGTGTGCTCAATATTTTCCATGTGTCCTCCCTTTCCTAGCCTTCCAGGTTCCCCCAATTCGAGTAGGGACCCATTGAGCTTCCCCAACTCACATAAGATCCTTCTTGGATGCTATATTTAGGAATGAAATGTCATAATTTTCATATGTCTGCCTTCAAGTCTAGAATATGTCATAAATTTCATAGATTCTTCATCATTGATGTCATAGATGTTAGGGAATCTAGCCCAAGTGTCCAAGAAGCTCTCATTTGACTCTTCCTCTCCCATGTAAGTTACATTTCCTTCCAAATTCGAGCTATGATGCATATGGCCAAGTGTATTATCCTTATAAATCATCCAAGAACATTAGTATTCCCATGGATTCAAAATTTCAAGAGGAGGATTCCATGTGGCACATAAATTCTAGCTTATGTGGGCTCCATAATATCCATGTCTCTCCATGCTCCATTTCCACTTCAATTTTATCTTGTATTTATTTAATTATATCCATTATTAAATATTTATTGCATTCTAATTTATGAACATGATTTATTAGATCCCTTATTAAAATCCCAAATGTATCCATTCGACCTAGGAAACTAGTAGGATTGATGGAATTTCCCTGCTATGGAATTATTTGAATGGGGACATTACAATCATCCCCACCCAATATTTCTTGTCCTAAATAAATTTCATATTTGGATGCTTCAAAATATTCTCCTCTTCCCATGTGGAATCCTTATTTGGTACTCCTTCCTTTTCACCAAGTGCTATGTTTTGAATCTACTCATTAATTTTCTTTTGCTGCAATTTTAGTAGTGGTGCTCATGTACTGCAATTTTGTGTTCCCGAAAGTAAAGAGATGTGGATTGTACATATTGATATATCATGTAAAATAACCAATAAAACCAAAAGGATTAATCAAATCCATAAAAACTAAATTTGTGCCAATAATCTTTACGTCCATATTTTGAAAACCTTTTCTGAACTTGAACACCCCTTTCTGCTTCTGTATAATTCTTTGAAGTTGGTACTGAGTTACCAAACTTCGAGTTTCTTATGATTCCAATAAAATATTAGAGAGGAACCACCATGATTGCTGATGCACTAATATAATTAAAATCATCTTCTCAAGTGGTGACTAAATCTCCAATGTTCCTTGTTCCCCCCCCAAAATTGAAACCGATGAGACCAAAAATGATTCCAGAGTCCCATATGATCCTAATACATGCATGGTGTGAAATGCCTATGATGAAATGCCATGAAAAATAAGCATGTGAAAATTGAATCTATATCTCAAAAGATCTCCCACATAGGAAATTGGAACATTGCTCTACAAAGATGAACTCAAATAACTGAAGGTTGGTTTGCTTTCTCAAACCAACAACCAAACTGCTACTCCAAGTGAGATGAAACACAGCAATTCCAGAATCCCATTGCTGGTATTGCACCCTTCCAAACATCATGAGTACAAAATATGTATCATGAAAGTACATAACAACAACATACAAATCTACATCAAGAATTTACCTAATCAAAGAATCAAGAAAGTGCTTGTACATCCAAGAAAGTAGATCATCATGTAGCCCATACACACAAGCATCAAGTATTATATCATATCTGCCCCAATGACATAGGTGAGGATCCCATGTGCCATAATTCTGCTGAAAAATAATATAATGTGCATCAAGATAATCAACCATGTGTTCATTCATCTAAGAAGTGGATGAAGAGCCTCCAACAAAATCTAAACCAAATAAACAGCAAAGAAAACATAAAGACTTCAAGTGGATCAAAGAAGTCTCATCAATACACCCATGAATATGTATATCATAATGAAATATCATAGGATTTTACTACCAATAATAATGTTCTTCAATCATATATCTCTTCCCCCAAGTGTGGGATGAAGTTACTCCAACATCAAATAGACTAAGAAAGGAGCAAGGAAAATCATGAGTCTCCCAGTGACTCAAGTGAACATAATAGTGTTGGTAATATGGAATATGGTTGTCATTGATGTCAAAAGGAGTTCAGTGATGACAAAGGAATAACCAAGGACATGATGGCTAAGTGAACTCGATGAAATTCGAAAGAAATTCAAAGGTAGTCATGACATGGAATATTGAATGATGATAGGGAGGATATCATGTTGATGTGGCATGAAGTTGAATCCATTGTTGTATTATGACATCACTATGGAGAAATATGGAAAAATGGTGAAAATTAGGATATTGACCAAGTATGGAATAATTAGTCAAAATTGGTCCCAGCAGCCTTAAGAGAATGCCTGCCACAATTCATGGTTTAAGCATAATTCCATCACCATGATACCATCCTATAGCTATTTGGTTTGGGTACCTATTCATGGTTTCAGTTAGCCTTAATTATTTTTGAGGAGAATGATATAGGTCTACCAAAACAAGGTTTTGCACCAAGTGATGCAAAAATTGTCTAAGTGTTGAATTAGCAGTTTGAAAGACTATTTTCAAATGACCTCCATTTCCTTAGGAGAAGTATTAAATTGTTCTGAAGGCATGGGGATGTTCTATGTTGAAGTGTTTTTCCATCCATGGAGTCAATTTTACTCTGGTTATTCACACTTGTGAATTGGAAGTGTGTCAAATCAGAAAAAAAAAAAAGTGTTTTTACTACCTGACTGTTAGTCACAAAAAGTTCAAGGAGCCTTTTTAAATGCATGCTAGATTCAATTATTGTACTGATAAGTTGATCAGATGAAAAAGGGTTATTCTTTGGTAATATTTCTATCCACCCATGGTCTTGGTTCTCCTTGTGATTTCCACACGTGTAAAAGGAAGATATGCCAAGTTGAAGAAAAATCAGCTTCGAATGGACAAAGATGTGAGCGGGTGATTTGTTCAAGCCTTCGAGGTGACACGGAGGATGGTCCCTGACTTGTGAGCCGATATGGTGGATATTTTTTTAATTATGAGCTGCTACAGCGGATATTTTTTCACGTTTGAGCCGCTATGATAGATAGTTGTTCACGTCTGATTCGCTACAGCAGATGTTTGTTCAAATTTGAGCCGCTACGGCAAATGGTTGTTCAATAATAAGCTGCTATGATGGACGTTTCTACAGTGGAAGGAAATGGAAGATAAAGCCAATGAAGTAGTGAGTGAGAAAGGAATATGGATCCACTACGATGGATGGGTTTTCATCTTTCAAGCCACAACGATGGGTGATTATTTGGTTTGAATATCGAAAAGTCTTTCGATTTGTTTTGGCCCGCTACGGAGGATAGGTTTCAGCTATTAAGCCGCTACAATGAAAGCTTTCAGAGATCCATGCCGCAATGACGGATGAGATCTTGTCTTGGTCACCAGAAGAATCTTCATTGTTTGAAGTAGATATTGATCTTGATGAGGAATTTTGGAGGTTTGGAAGGATCCGAGATTTGGAAATGAAACGTCGCTTCATATTTTTTGAAATCGATGATCCTCAAGATGCATTTTATGATGATCAACATGGGTTGGGTGGAAGAACTGTATTTGAGGATCAAAATGTAGGAGTTCCCCCACGCAACAAAAGCACATATATGTCTACAGATCATTATGAAAATCCCCATGGTGGTCCTCCTAATTGTGTCAGAGGGTGAGGACGAGGCCTAGTTGTGTGTCATAATTATGGCCGAGAAGGTCACATTGCCAGAGAATGAAGAGAAGGTGACTGGTCTAATAGATGTTACACATGTGGACAAAATGGTCATATCAAACATGAATACACTAGGCAGAATGCTTATCGTTCAAGGTATCAATCTCCAAGGGAGAATATGATTAAAGGAAGTGATTCCTGTGTGAAGGAAGCTAGAGAGTTTAAGAATAAGCCCACATGCATATGAAAAAGGTGAAGCCTGCGTGTTTGTGAAAGAACATGTATAGAGCCCACAATGAATACATCCCATAGGTATGAGAAAGAGAGAATCCCGAAGGCCAGAGGACAAGGTATGCCTGCTAATGAAGGAGAAGATACCTATAGGATTGGTTTTTGAAGTGCCTGTGATCCAGAGAAAGCTCAAGAACATAGTTCTGAAAGAGATGAAGCCTACAGGATTGAAAATGATCCATGAATCAATTAATTAACCAAGAATCTTCAAAGAGACAGAGATTCAATTAATTAATAAAGAAAAGAATTAAAACTGAGATTTGAAGAGGTGTGAGGAGAAGATTAAATTAATTTGTAAGCAAAATTAAATTAAAGGAACAAATATTTGAAGGGGTGTGATGAAGAAATATCATGAGCCTATTTCGAAAAGGTGTGATACTTGAATAAATAGTAAGAGTATATCAGCAAAATATAGAAGAGGTATTTAAGGGTCTTTGGTGTTTCAATAGTCCAGATTGAAGACCGAGACCAAAGTGTCGATGTTTATGAGATTGATGCAACCATAGCATAAGAAAAAGACTAGTGGACCAGAAACAGAATGGAGGGAGAAAGAAATATAACATACTACAGAAAACATATTTGTGTGGCAAGGTGGTTCTAGGTCAAGGGGGTCTTAGCTGCCTTCCAATAGTGGCTACAAAATCAGGGTATAGGTGTATCCTTGTTTGTAGGTGCAGGAAGAATCTAGGGTGTAGGTGCATTTTTCATTGGTGGCTGAGAAACTTTTGGATTGTTGTCTCCAACAAGTGGTTTCTTGCAAATAACTCTTGTAAATACATTTTTTTCCATATAGAAAGAGTTGGTGGTTTACCCTATTGGGATTCCACGTAAAATTTTGTTCTGTGTATTCTTATTGTTATGTTTTTTGTGTATCTTGTTGATTCCATGTTTTGGTTAAAGTTTTGAATAAGTGAAAAGTTAACAATACTGATTCACCCCCCCTCTCAGTATTTTTAGGCTACAGGCCAAGAGATGAAGCCTACAAGCTTGAAAGTGAAGATAAAGAAAATTTATTTATAGGGACAATAACTCAAGCTTCATAAGATAATTCAGATGAGGAAAGAGAGGTGAACTTAGAATTAGAACTCATAAGTGCCTTGGAATAATTGAGTAAAAGCAGAAGAAAGAATAATTCTTTGGAAGAAAAATTGTCAAGATATCAAAAGTCGTATGAAGAGGAAGTTAAGATCCTCCAAGATGTGTTTCCCAATTCAAGACAACAAGTGATGGCTAGCATGGAAGAGGCTGAGAGCTTAAGACAAGAGGTTTCTAAACTCAAAAAGGAAATAAAGAAGCTAGAAGACCAGAAGACCATTAATGAGAAGCTTAAAGAAGAAGTCACTCTACTTAGGAAGAAGTTGGATGAAGAAACTATTAAAACAAAGTTTGAGAACAGCTCAAAGAATTTAAAAGAAATCTTGAGTATCCAAATACCATCAAGATATAAAACTGGTTTTGGGTATGACAATGAAAGGAATCCATAATGTTCCTCCTCACAAATTGAGAAAGAAATAATAGAATTTATGCTACTGAAAAGAATCCAATTATTAAGAAGGAAAGTCATAAATCTGCTCCGTCCTATCAGATTAAAGACAGAACTGATATGACACTTAAAATACCAATGAGAAGAAGGGTCCAACAAATCTTTCCTGGTCTTTGCTACACATGTCATAATTTTGGACATATGGCCAAAGATTGTAAGATAAGAAAGGATGTCTCAATAGAAGGTCAAGATCAAAAGAAGGAATGGAAGAAGATGAAAGATCAAAGATTCCTCAATCATAAAAGAAGGTTTTATGGATATTGTCATTGCTATCACAAGTTTGGTCACAAGGATGATGATTGTAGAATCAAAGAAGAATATGAAGGGATGTTAAGTAAAGAAGACACCAACATCTCTAATAGCAAAATACATATTTTGGGTTTCATATGTCACAATATTGGACACTTTGCAAGACAATGCAAGAATATGACATACAGACCTTTCAAGGAAATTCATAAGAAAGTATGGAAGATAAAAATTGAGAAACCAGTAAGCAGAATAACTCATGGAAATATTTGGAGAAGAAAGGAACACCCCAAAGGTGGAAAAGAAACAAAGAGTTCAAACATCAAATAAGTTTCCCAAGATGATGAGGAGTGTAACAGTGTTGCAGATGAGAATGACATCCATTATGATGGAAACAAAGATGAAGATACAAAATAATACATTGGTGGAGATGAAGATGATGAAGAAGAAGTTAGTGATGGTGGTGGAGCTAAAGTTGAAAGTATGTTCTAAAAATATGATGACCTAGAAGAAGAAAAAAACCTAAAAAGGAACATTAGAAGGGATCATATACTCAGGGGGATTTAGTATCAGAAAGCAGAAATTGATACTTGAAAAGTATCCTTTGGTTAGAAGACAATAATTTTTTTAAAGTAAGAATACTTGGTAAAAACTATCCTCCTCAAAAAAAAAAGTATAGAAGTATAAATTGGCATCAGCTACCATAACTAGCTTAAAAGAAAGTATATACTCAGAGGGAGTAAAAATCAGTATATTGCAATTGGTATTTAAGACTATCTTCCTCAAAAATAAAAATCAGAGTGTCAGTTTGAAGAAATGATTAACTGGTGTAAAAGAACTGAAATAAGAATGTTGATAGGTGAGGATCTTCGACATAAGAGTTGCTTCTACAAGGATGTCCTACATAATCCAAACATAGTAAGGAAAAAGGAAGTAATCGTTGCTCTAGATTGCATGAGAAAAATGAGTCTAGGAAATATCAAAATCTCAAATGTTCTATGAGAAACTCTATTGAGAAAGAACAATGAATTCTTAAGGAATTTTTCTGAGCATACACATATATGCAAAAATTGTATAAAAATGTTTAAAATACATTGAACATAATCACATCCTTGGTATATAAAAAGCATAATCAGATAAGACGGTACTTAATTCAGAAGTAAATACTAATTGTGAAAAAACTCATTAATAGAACAGAAGGAAGCACTATGATAGGGGGAGTTTATGAGCTCATCATCCAAATTCCCATTCAGAGTGGTTAAAATTCAAAGACCGAGCTACAAGAAGGTAAAGAAGAATGTTAATAGGATAATCAGCACCAAGTCCAAGTTAATTAGAGGAGGAGAAGAAAAAGAAGGGAATTTGTCTAATAGGGAACAATTGAAAAAATTCTATGCCAAATTGGTTACAACAAAGGGCATAAATAGGTTATCCTTTGTCATTGTTGTCAAAGAGGGAGAATATTTAGGTGTTGCCATCAATGCCAAAGGGGGAGATTGTTGGTAATATGGAATATGGTTGTCAGTGATGTCAAAAGGAGTTCAGTGATGACAAAGAAATAACCAAGGACATGATGGTTGAGTGAACTCAGTGAAAGTCAAAAGAAAATCAAAGGTAGTCATTACATGGCATGAATGCTGATATGGAGGATATAATGTTGATGTGGCATGAAATTGAATCCATGTTTGTATTATGACATCACTGTGGAGAAATATGGAAAAATGGTGAAAATCAGGAAATTGACTATGGAATAATTAGTCAAAATTGGTCCCAGCAGCCTTAAGAGAATGCCCACCACAATTCATGGTTTAACCAGAATTCCTGCACCATGATACCATCCTTTATCTAGTTGGTTTGGATACCTATTAATGGTTTCACTTAGCCTTAAACATTTTTTAGGAGAATGATATAGGTCTACCAAAACAGGGTTTTGCACCAGTGGATGTAAAAATTGTCTAAGTGTTGAATTTGCAGTTTGAAAGACTATTTTCAAATGACATCCATTTCCTATAGGAGAAGTATTAAATTGTTCTGAAGGCAAGGGCATGTTCTATGTTGAAGTGGTTATCCATCCATGGAGTCAATTTTCCTCTAGGTGTTCACATATGTGAATTGGAAGTCTGTCAAATCCGAAAAAAGTGTGTTTTTACTGCATGACTCTTAGTCAGAGAAAGTTCAAGGAGCCTTTTTAAATGCATGCTAGAGTCAATTATTGCACTGATAAGTTGATCATATGATATAGGGTTATTCTTAGGTAATATGTCTATCTACCCACGGTCTTGGTTCTCTCTGTGATGTCCACACGTGTAAAAGGAAGATATGCCAAGTTGAAGAAAAATCAGTTTTGGATGGACAAAGATGTGAGCGGGTGATTTGTTCAAGCCTTCGAGATGACATGGCAGATGGTTCCTAACTTGCGAGCTGATATGGTGGATATTTTTCTAAGTCTGAGCCACTACGGTGGATATTTGTTCATGTCTAAGCTGCTACAGTAGATAGTTGTTCACATCTGAGCCACTACGGCAAATGGTTGTTCAACTATGAGCCGATACGGTAGATGGTTGTTCAAGAATGAGCCGCTATGGTGGACATTTATTCGGTGTAAATTTATACGGTGGAAGGAAATGGAAGATAGAGCTGACAAAGAGGTGGGTGAGAAAGGAAGATGGAGCCACAACGGAGGATGGGTTTTCATCTAAAAGGATGCAACAATAGGTGATTCTTTGGTTTGAATATTGAAAAGTCTTCTGATTTCTTTTGGCCCGTTGCGGTGGATAGGTTTCAGTTGTTAAGCCGCTACAGCGGAATCTTTTGGATATCTACACCGCAATGGTGGATGAGATATTGGCTTGGTCACTGGAAGTATATTCATCATCTGAAGCCAATATTTATCTTGATGAGGAATTTCAGAGGTTTGGAAGGATTTGAGATTCGAAAAAACATGGCTTCGCATTTGTTGAAATCGACAATCCTTGAGACACATTTTATGATTAATAACATGGGCCGGGTGGAAGAACTGTATTTGAGGATCGTAATGTATGAGTTCTCCCAAGGAACAGAAGTAGATATCTGTCTGTAGATCGTTATGAAAATCCCTATGGTGATCCTCCTAATCATGTCGGAGGTCGAGGATGAGGCCTAGATGTGTGCTATAATTATGGATGAGAAGGTCACATTGCCAGAGAATGAAGAGAAGGTGACTGGTCTAATAGATGTTACACATGTGGACAACATGGTCATATCAAACGTCAATACACCAGGAAAAATCCTTATCGTTCGAGGTCTCGATTTCCAAGGGAGAATATGATTAGAAGAAGTGATGCATGCATGAAGGAAGCTAGAGATTTTAAGAAGAATCCTGTAGGCATATGAAAAAGGTGAAGCCTGTGTGTTTGTGAAATAACATGTACAGAGCCCGCAATGAAGAAATCTTGCAGGTATGAGAAAGAGAGAAGCCCGAATGCCAGAGGACAAAGTATGCCTTCTAATGAAGGAGAAGAGACCTATAAGATTGGTTTCTGAAGTGCCCACAAGGTAGAGAGAGATCAAGCACACAGTTCTAAAAGAGATGAAGCCTACAGGATTGAAAATGATCTGTGAATCAATTAATTAACTAAGAATCTGCAAAGAGGAAGAGATTCAATTAATTAATAAAGAAAATAATTAAAATTGAGATTTGAAGAGGTGTGAGGACAAGATTAAATTAATTTGTAAGAAGAATTAAATTAAAAGAATAGAGATTTGAAGGGGTGTGATGAAGAAAGGTCATGACCCTATTTTGAAAAGCTGCGATTCTTGAATAAATAGTAAGAGTATATAAAATGAATATAGAAGAGGTATTGAAGGGTCATTGGTGTTTCAGTAGTCCATATTGAAGACCAAGACCAAAGTGTTGATGTTAATGAGATTGATGTAGCCATACCATAAGAAAAATACCAGTGGACCAGATAGAGCATGGAAGGAGAAAGAAATATAACATACTACATAAAACATATTAGGGTAGCAGGGTGGTGCAAGGGAAGGCTACATGTATGCAAGGGGGTCTTAGCCTCCTTCTAGTAGTGGCTAGAAAGTCAAGGTATGGGTGTATGTTTGTCTATAGGTGCAAGAAGAATCTAGGGTGTGGGTGTATCCTTCAGTGGTGGTTGACAAACTTGGGGATTATTGTCTCCAACAAGTGGTGGCTTGCAAATAAATCTTGTAAATACAATTTTTCATTGTAGAACGAGTTGGTGGTTTAAACTACTGGGATTCCAAGTTAAAATTGTGTTCTTTGTATTCTTATTGTTATGTGTTTTGCGCATCTTGTTGATTCCATGTTTTGGTTAATGTTTTAATTAAGTGGAAAGTTAAGAATACTGATTCACCCCCTGCTCCCTCTCATTATTGACCAATATTCCAACACATAGGTGCACCCATGTAGATTTGTATCATCATAATGTAACAAAGGATGTTGCTGCAAATGTAAATAAGATGGTTCTCGAATCATGTCATCATAAAAAGGAGAGATTTAAATTCCATACTCTTCATGTGGAACTATACAAAAGAAACCTTTCACCCATACTTCATTATGATGAATGATGCATAATTTGGAAGTGTAGGATGTAGGAGAAAGAACCAACTAACCCAAATGATAAGAAAGTGCAAAATTTTCATCATGTGAAGGATCCATATAGGTATTATTATGCACCTCATGGGTTGGTTCCAAGGTGGTGGAATCATGCACTTCTTCAAAAAGTGTGTAACCATTTTCAAGAGGAAACTCAAGCTCCTCTTCCACCACAACAAGTGATTGGCTCTCAACAAGATAATCTTCAAACACATCAAGAAACTACAATTTTTCATGTTTCTCATGATCCATGATGTCATGAGAATCCTCCAAGAAATCTACCATATGACAATATGAAACATAGGAGGAAGGACAAGTATCTTGCAACCTCTCAAGAAGTTGCTCATTTTGAATTTTGAGCTTATAAATATCTTCATTATTATTCAAGTACCATTCATGTAACCATTCACTAATCTCAATGACATTTTTTCTATAAAAAACCAAAGACATGAAATTACCTTTGATGTTGCACATTTCTCTTTGAATCTTCTCCATGTCTTCAAGGAAGGATGTCTCCTCCAATGAAGAAACTTTCCAACAAGAATTTTATACCAATGCTTGAGTGTCATGGACTATTATAAGGGCCTCTTGGATATCTATTTCACTCATCTTCAAATACCCTTCAAGAAAAAGAGGTTCTTATTGAGGAATATCCTCTTCTTCTTTTGTATTAATTTGATCAACTTCTTGAAGCTCAAGTGGTTATGGGGAATTTGAACTTGGTTCTTCATTAGCTGCTACAATTTCTTCATCTTTATGATCATGAGAAATTTGTCCTATAGAAAACGTTTCAAATCTAATCTCTATGTCACTAGCATAGAGTTGTGAGCACCCATCAGTAGATACTCCTTCACAGTTCAAGCATCCATCAGTAGATGCCCTTTGGTCCATGTCCAAAGTAGAATGTGTTTAGGAATGATATTCAATAGCTTTAAGGTACTCTTCTTCATTCTCATATAAATTTTCCTCGTCCTTTTCAAATTCATTTGGGAGTGACTTTCGATCCTCTTGATGTAATTATTTTTCTTCTTCACCACCCACAGAAATTGGTGGCTCCTTGGTCTCCTCCATACTTGTGCATTGTTGATTATTCCTTAATGAGTTATCATTTTCCTTCTTGTAAAAAATACATATTTGATAATATAATCTTGGAAATAACACCCTTCATGAATATCGCATCTCAAATTTGTATACCCCTGGTAGCATGCTTCAATATCTTTAGCTGTAATTTCTTCTTCCATTGGTGGGTGACCAAGGAAAGTGGGCTTGGTGGGTAGATTATGAAACCAATACATCTCTGAAAACTTTTTTTCAATTGATGGTATTAATGAAAAGGTGCAAGGAACATGCTTTGATACCACTATAATGTCCCTTTTTAAGAAATTTTATTAAAATGACCAATTTTTCACTTTTTCCCTATTTCGACCTTTGACTAATTTTGGTCTAGGTCTCCAAATTGACCCAAATGATACCAAATATTCTGATAAGATATATGACTGATATTAATACTTGAATATGATGTTTAGGGATGATTTATGACCCTCCAAATACTTCTGTAAACTTGTTTAATATTCTGGCCAAGGTAGGTGTTTTCACTAGCAAATTGGGGTTCCAATTCCCCTAGCGTAAATGTTGAAAATGGATTTCCAAATGCTCCCAAACCCAATCAAATTTATGGAAAGATTAAAATAATTTTTAAGGGACATTATTAAGGTCTCAGGTGAATAATTATTCATTTTATAAATTTTGTTATAACCCTCTCCCAAACAACTACAAAATTAGTAGTTCGACCCATGGGGAAATGGCACCAAATCTTCCCCAAATGCAAATAATCTGAGTAAGATGAATTCAAATGCTTAATTAATGGATATGAAAATTTTAATAATCATAAATGGTAGTTAATTCATAATAAATATATCATATAACATTCTTTCATTCGAAATATCAGCATTACAATGGCATACATCAATATAGTGGGGAAATGGTCATTGTTTTCTCATTAATAATCCCTTTTATATACAACCATTTGGTATTTAGACCTGATGCTTTATGAATATGAATAAAATATTATATTAATATTATTACAATAATAAATGGACCATGAGAATCTCTCCCAAAGAGTACAGTAGCTCACCCAAAGCGCAATCAATCCATGAGCAAGAATATGCAATAAAGACTGGAAATGGTCGAGAGAATGTGTTGTACTAGAAGAAACCATGAGATACCATGTATATTACACATTCAAATAAAAATTCCATTAAATATATATTAAATACCTTAATGGCCTCTCCAAACACCAACTTGGATGGGAATCTTTCACCCTCAAAATTGGCTGAAACTAGTCATCCACTAGCTCTCTCTCTTCACAAATGAAAATTTATCAAATGATCAAAATCACTTCTCTTGGTTGATCCATATATTTCATACAAATACTTAGCCTTATAAGGTTACCAATCCATCCAAAAACTCAATCCAATTCGAATTAGTGTGTGTGCTCAAGATTGGCCATGTGTCCTCCCTTCCCTAGCCTTCCATCTTCCCCCAATTCGAGTAAGGACCCATTGAGATTCCCCAACTCACATGAGCACCTTCATGGATGCTATATTTAGGCTTGACATGTCATAATGGTCAGATTTCATCCTTCAAGTCTACAATATGTCATAAATTTCACAACATCTTCATCATTGGTGTCATAGATGTCATAAATGTTAGGGAATCTAACCCAAGTGTCCAAGAAGTTCCCATTTGACTCTTCCTCTCCCATGTAAGTTAAATTTACTTCCAAATTCGACCTATGATGCATATTTCCAAGTGTATTATCCTTATAAATCATCCAAGAACATTAGGCTTCCCCTGGATTCAAATTTGCAAGAGGAGGATGCCATGTGGCACATAAATTCTACCTTATGTGGGCCCCATAATATCCATGTGTCTCAATGATCCATTTATGCTTCGATTTTCTCTTGTATTTATTTTATTGGCTTCATTATTAAATATTTATTCCATTCTAATTTTTTAACATCATTTATTATCTCCCCTATTAAAATTCCAAATGTATCCATCCGACCTAGGAAACTAGTAGGATTGATGGAATTGTCCTACTATGCGATTATTTGAATGGGGACATTACATATTCCCATTAAGTCAAAATAAAAACAAAATCCATTTCATAGAAAATGGTGAAACTTATAAACATATCTAAATAACTTTTAACCAGTCAACCCTATCGAAATTTGCAATTGGAAGATCCATGAAAGGCTTACACATACGCGTATACCAAATGCTAGAACATTTTAACAAACCCCAAACAGTGAAATGGATCAACCATACGTTCCCACACCCAAGTTTCAAACCCTCTGTTAAAACCACCCATCAAGTGTAAAGGCCATTGCTAATTTGGGGCTTACCTGGAGTTTGGTTGTGTGAACAACCTATAGCACTGCCCTATAAGCCATGTAGAGTACCCACGCTCTATTCAGCTACACAAAAAAATGTAATGATCCGAAGGATGTCATTTCTAAAATGTAAACCAAATTGAAAGAGTAGTTTTGCAAACATACTAACAGAGCCTACCTTCTACAAGCTTAGAGCTTGGTGGTTGCGTAGCATGGATGCGCAGCTCCTACCAAGAGCATGAACCCTCTCCCCAACCAGTAATGAAAAAACAAAAGCATGACATCAAAACCATACCACAGTGCTTAAGGAATTATGCCCGCATTTTCCAAGACACATTAATTACGCCACCCTTCCCTTGACTTCCATGGAGATCAAAACCCACCATTGTATAGTTTGGATTCATGTTTTTTCCACCATCATTTAAAAACACCATCGCCTAAAGTCTAAAACCTATAACATTGTGAATTTATAGGATAAGCCATAGTTTCAATGGCATACAATATGCCATAAACATAAACCCTCAACACCATAAGTTCAAGCATATAAAGTGTTATATTCAATGTTTTTAAACCTTCAATGCATAGTTATAACATGCAAATATATATACTTATATCATAAACCCCTTCTTATCATAGATATAAGGTATAGTCTAGGTTTAGTACTTTTGTCCTCTCTTAAACATTTATGCATAGGAATAGTGTTGTTTAGGTATAGCTTGTTGTAGATGTAGGACGTTGTTTTTTCCACATTCATATGACTAAGTTCATCAACGAAATCACCTGCATAAGGAAAATAGAAACATACATTAGTTCATGAAGAACTAAGTAAACCCTGTAGCATAGGAACCTTACCTTTCTGAGTGCACCTTTAAGGGATAGAACCCTACCACTCCACCCCTTGACATACAGAGGTAAGTCAACCTCTTCATAATAAACCATAAACAAATTAAATACATGTAAAACAAAATAAGTATCAACAAATGTTAGCAACTAATATAGAGAGGAAAAGTAAGCTTATAAACATGTCAAAGTAACAAAACAACATTTGGTAAAACACCATCATGATATAAGGAAACACATATAGGGAAAGCATCTTATAGAACTTAGGTTCAGTTTTACAAATAAGTTTTATTCTGCAGTAGAAACAAGGATGTCCTTAAAATCTAGTATTTTATTAGTCTACATTTTTTTTATGAATTTTAGGGACATTGCAACCTCCATAGGTTACATCTAATGATTCCCACACTTGAAAGTGGAAATGATAGGTTACAGTTAATGGATTCCCCTTTGGAAGGAGAGAATGAAGGTTCTGATTTGAATTGATTCATGTATTTTACTCAAACCCTGTCAGATTTTATTTACCAATTCACTATTTATCCTAGTAGATAATGCAGTAAAGGGGTTACTCAAAATGTGGTTTTTCAAATGGATGTGATTTCATAATATAATCCTCCAAGACAATCATTATTATATTACTTTTTGAATATTTGATTGGGAACTCCTAAAAAAAAAATTCCATATTTGTATATTTGTCCTTCTTTGTCTGTGATACATCTCTATAGAAACTATAAAAATAAAAATGGGTCCCCAATTATTTTTCTATTTCCTTTTTACCTACAATCCAAAATTTTGTAAATAATGACTTCCCCTCATTGAAATACATTTATATGACCAAATGCCAAAATAAAATCTTTTAAGACATAAATCAAAAAATTATATCACGTTTGTCGGGGATTCATATGAAGCTCTTTGTGCATAAATTGAAATTCTTAAACAATCGTTTCATCCCCTTTTTTTGCAATTTTGTATCCCTGAGTTCTTTTTTTACTCCACTTTTTTTTTGGGAGACATTTTTTGTGACTTTCTTGCAAAATAGAAAACCTTCCATTTCTAATATCAATAAAATTTTGTATAAGGAGCTGAACATAAATCTTTCTTATCATAATAGATTTCAAAATAAATTTGTTTCACCAAATTAGGTAGAAAATAATTTGTCTCTTACTCGACAATTTCCAACTAACATTTTAGTTGTGAGTAACAATATTGGAGCTACCATGTTTTTCCACCAATACTTCCTTACCTAGATCATTATTATCCAAGGCTCCCATATCCAATGTGCTTGGTAGACTAATTTCCACCAACATTGTCGATTCCTGGTCTAGTTGTGGATGATCCACATGTTCAGAAACAATCCAATCATTTTGACCTAGAAATTTAAATGTATGCATATTTTGAAAACCTTTTGCAAGTATTTAAGGTCATTATCCTCATTCATAATTTAGATCATTTAGCCAAGGTATTTGAAAAATAAATAATTATGTTCTTTTTTTTAGACCCTTCTTTTCCATCTTGCGCATATTTTCCATCTTGTACATCTTGTCCATATTGTCCACCAAGATGGTCTTTATTTGTGGATTCTCCATCACATTCAATGTCATTATCGGATATTATAATATTATTGGATGATATCTGGGTTTCCTCTTTATTTAATTCTTTAGTAGAAAATGAAATTAAATAAGTTATTGAACATAGCCGATCGAAAAAATTAAAATACAATGAGATAACATATAAAAATGTTAATACAAATACTTTTCTTTATATGGACCAATTCATGATAGGAACTATTCATAAACATCTCTTGTTGTATTGTCTCCACAATATAAATAATTATTCTATCGTGCGAGCCGATATACAAACTAATAACTATACCTATTACATATAACGAAAGAACTATAGCTTGAGAAGATACCAACATGTGATCTCATAAATCCTGTGTCCTTTCTTTTGCAAAAATATGACTTCTCAAAATATCAGTCGGAAACTTGGACAAATCTAAATCAATCATTGGTATGTTCTCATCCCTACAATCCATGTCCATTTGAAAAGTACACAAATTAGCCTCATCCAATCCATTTATCTAATACTGTATAATAGAGAATCCTATAAATAAGTCCTTTGAGAAATATCTATAAACTCCCTTGGTAGGATTATACTTTACTTCTTTTTAAGATTTCTTGCAAAACGGAATGAATGATTTAGAAACCATGAAGGATTTTTCTATATCAACTAAAAAATACAAGTGCATGTCATTTCATTTGCTTCTAAGTAGTACAATGATACATGCATATCTTCTTATGTCCATGGACTAACACAATTACACACATCAAGAATAACAAGTTCACAGTTGATTGGAACACCAAAAAATGCAATGGATCTTAGTTTGTTGACCAAATATGTAGGATAACAACATAGACAAGGAAATTGTGAACTATCTTTGACAGATTCAATGGAAAAACCCATCTCCTCTTCAATGATATATAAGTTCAATATTTTTTGAACATGCTATGGTAATTTGGAACCATTATCCTCCTCTTCTTTCTTTCTCTTTTTTCCTTGCTAATTGGGGCATACAATACTACACTGTTGCTAGAAATGATTTGGAGCAATTTTATAGATTTTAATGACACTATCATCTGTGAGTCCCTGTCGACGAAAAGGATAGAATAGGGAAAATTGTTAAGATATGAACAATCAATTTAATTGGAGGATGAAAACCACATTCATAAAAAAAATAAACATTATAAACTTCTCTATGGACCCTTAAGATATGCTCATCACAAATAATGTTGGAAATTTTTGGCTATTAATTTACCTAAGAATAGATCTCAACGTGAGTCATTCATAATCTCTAGGTCAACCTCCTTTGAGATAGATGATTTTCCCAAGGAGAAGAAATAATTGTTACATCCTAGTCGAGACTATAGAAATTGCATAGATAATAAACAAGGGAATAAAATAAAAATAGTTATTAGGTTATAATATGTTCCAACATTGACCTACTAGTTTGTTCAATAAATAGTTCATGTGAGTAAAATGTAGAGGAAAACTTCTGGATAATTTTCCTCACAAAGGCCCGATAATTTTTAATGCTAGGGGGGGATATATCATATCTCAAACAAAACCCTTGAGGAGTAGAAACTCCATGCCTAGAGTGGAAAAACATCATCTAGAACCATTGTTAATCCCTTGTCACTTATGTTCATCCTAGGACGTCTCTCTTCTTAGATACCCTATAACCAATAGTTGAACCCTCATTCATCCTGTTCCTCTTGAGGCCTCATGCATAATCAATGAGGAAAACAAAGAAATGTATAGCTTCATATTTGTAGTTAGGATGAGTAAAAGTTGAAAAATTCAAAGAGGCATTATATAATGTATAAAATTAAGTAAATTCCAACACATTTCTAGTAAATTAAGTAAATGGGTTTTTTTAGTAATTTGTAATTGTGTGACTAACTATTTAGTTGTATTTTTTATTAGATGACTAAATTGGTCATTTTTAGTTTTGTTTCTCTAATTTAGTCATTTTTAACTTCAAAATACTCTTGTGACTAACTTTTTTAGTCACTTATTACTTACAAGCTTTATGGCAAGATTATCTTGAAGGATATGTATCCACCAAATTTTCAGAATGAAAATGATATTGAGAAACTTTTAAGATATGATGGATGAATTTCATTTTGATAAGAGAATGGTGGAATTTTTCAAGTAATGATGAGTATTAAGATATTAAAGAGTGCCCCTAATTTCAATAAATATTAATGGATTCCTAAAAAAATCATTTTTTTCAATCCCCTTCCCAATACACCTTTACAATTTAAAATCCTCCATTTTCATTAGATATTTTAGGTATCCATTTTTTCCATAACATTTTCTATACCCATTTTTATTTTACCCTTATTATGGCGATATGACACAACACTTATACTACCCTTGAAACCATCGAGGCGTTAAAAATAAGGCTCAATGATCATACTCATAACAATAAATTGTAACCATAATTGTGTTTATCATGATGATATGGAAACTATTATAACCACTAGAAACCTTTCATGGTGAAATATAAAAATCTTCATAAAAAAATATTACAATATAGGGAACAGTGCCCTAAACACATGTAAAAATCATACATAGTAGTTCCAAAACTATAACTCAAATCACACCACATTCACACAAAAATAATCTAAACTTCACACGGAATTAAATTGACACCAAATTCAAACCAAAAACACCCTATTCATCCCTCTATATACATAATTATAACCACCTCTAATATCTATGTTTTTTACCCTTATATACTAGGCAGTATATTGCTCCCATTTTTTGAAATAAAAATCCTAAAATATGGATTCACATGGTCTTTCCACCTAATAAAGGGTTGTAAAAAGTAATTATGTATTATAGACTTTCCTTGGGTGGATTAACCCAATCTTAAATGATTCAAGATTCTATGGGAGTAAGTTAATTAATGTTAACTTTACCATATAACATTAAGTTTAAGGGTTTTGGCCCATTTTGAGAGAAAATCATCCTAGTTTTTGAAAAAAATGAGAAATGGGTGAGACATTACTTCTCCAAAGAAAATAAAGAAAACTATTTTAAAAAGTTGATTTGTGTCCACTAATTAACTAAATTATTTTTTATCAACAAAATTCAACCCATTTTTAAAACAACCAAGTATGGGAGAGATGTTGTAACTTAACTGTAACATTACCAAAAATAAAAAGTAATTATAAGAATACATGTGGGCTCATAAAATAAAAAAATTATGAAAAATAATTCCTAAAAAATAAAACTTAAAGAGTATTTTATCATCAAGTAAGAGAGGGATCAAATTTCATAAGTTCAAGATTAAAACAAAATTACAACTCAACAAATTGAGTCCCTCTTGTTGCTTGATAAATCGGAGTTTAAGATGGTTCAATAAAATTTAGTGAACCCCCAAAAAAGTGACCCAATGTCAAAATTTTGACAAATCAAATTTAATTTATATTAAATATTTAGATATCAAAATAAGTATTGACTCGTCAACCTTGTAAAAAAAAAACACATATATTTTGAAATTCTCACCCAATAACATTTAATATTTAATATTGTCAATTAAGTTTGAAATTCCTTTTTCTTTTCCTTAAACTTATGTTTACATGGATGATGTCTCAAGTCTACTTGTTATATATTTTCAAATGCATTATTTGCTTGGTCTCTGCAGCTTTAGGCTAAGATTAGTGGAAAGCTTTCGATAAAACTAGGTCATGAAATAGGTGTGTTTCAAGTCCATCAATGGAGGTACTTCCTGACGATCTTGTTCGAAAGTGCTTGTTGGGAGTACCCTACACATCACATGATGACCTGGAAGCTGTGTGTAGAAGATGAGAGGGTATGGTGAATAGCCCTCAATTCTACCTGGACATAAACATATCTAGGAATAGCGAGCAACTTATATGCTTGCTCACAAATATCCAAAGACCGTTGGTGATAAATTGGTAATAAGGATATATCACCCTTTCAATGGCACCTTGAAGAGGCTCACTCCCATTGATGATCCTCGCTTTACTGGATTATCGATAATGTCTCAGTGTGTTATTGTGAATCGAAAGTTGGTTCTCATTTCCGGAGGGTCTACAATGAAGAGTGTATACATTTATGACTTTGAATCGATGAGATGGAGTCGCAGATATGGCATGCCTACACCTATATCATTATTTTGTATATATTTCCTTCTTTCTTTGTGTTACATCTCTCTAGACACTATAAAAATAAAAAAACGGTCCCCAATTTATATTCTTTTTCTTTTTTACCTACACAAAAAATTTTCAAACAATGACTTCCCCTCATTGAAATACATTTAGATGAACAAATCCTAACTTCAAATTTTCTAAGACAAAAATAAAAAAAGTGTATTTCATTTGTTTGAAATTCATATGAGGTTCCTTGTGCATAAATTGAAATTATTCAACACTCATTTCATCCCCCTTTTTTGCAATTTTGTATCCAGCAGTACTTTTTTTACTCCTTTTTTTTGGGAGGAATTTTCTATGGATTTATTGCAAAATAGAAATCCTTCCATGTCTATTATCAGTAAAATTTTGCATAGGGAGATGTACATAAATATTTCTTATCATAATATATTTCGGAATAAATTTGTTTCACCAAATGAGGTAGAAAATAATTTGTCTCTTACCTGTCAATGACCAACCAACATTTTAGTTGTGAGTAATAGTGTTGGAGCTACCACATTTTTCTACCAATACTTCCTTACCTGGATCATTATTATCCAAGGATCCCATATCCAATGTGCTTGGTAGACTAATTTCCATGGACATCATTGATTCCTAGTCTTGTTGTGGATGATTAATCCAATCATTTTGACCTAGAAATTTGTATGTATGCATTTTTTTAAACATTTTGCAATTATTTAAGGTCACTATCCTCATTCCTAATTTAGATCATTTAGTCAAGATCTTTGAAAAATAAATTAATATGATCTTTTTTTAGACCCTTCTTTTCCATCTTGTGTATATTTTCCATTTTGTGCATATTGTACATTTGTCCATATTGTCCACCAATCTAATACTTCTTTGTGGATTCTCCATCACATTCAATGTTGTCATCAATTATTATAATATATGATTGGAGGATATTTGAGTGTCCTCTTTATTTAAGTATTTACTAGAAAATGAATTTAAATAAGTTATCGAACATAACCGACCAAAAAAAGTAAAATGAAATGAAATAACATCTAAAATCATTAATAGAAATGCATTGCTTTATATGGACAAATTCATGATAGAAACTATTCATAAACATCTCTTGTTGTACTGACTCCACAATAGAAATAATTATTCTATCTCGTGAGTTGATCAACAAACTAAGAAATATACCTATTGCATAAAACAAAAGAATTGTACCTTGAGAAGGTACCAATATGGAACCATGTGATCCCATAAATCATGTGTCCTTTCTTTTGCAAAAAACATGGCTTCTCGAAATATTAGTCAGAACCTTGGACAAAGGTAAATCAACCATTGTTAGGTTCTCATCCATAATCCATATCCATTTGAAAAGTATACAAATTAGCCTCATCCAATCCAATTCTCTAATATTGTATAACAGATAATCCTATAAATAAGTCCTTTGAGAAATATTTATAAACTCCCCGTGTAGGATTCTATTGTACCTCTTTTTAAGTTTCTTGCAAAACTAAGTTAATTCTTTAGAAACCATGTAGGAGTTTTCCATATCAACTAAAAAAATACAAGTTCAAGTCGTTTCATTTGCTTCTAAGTAGTGCACCAGTGCAAGCATATCTTCTTATATCCATGCACTAACACAATTACAAATATCAACAATAACAAGTTCACAGTTGATTGCAACACCAAAAAATGCAATAGATCTTAGTGTGTTGACAAAAGATGCAAATAACAACATAGACAAGCAAATTGTGAACTATCTTTGATGGATTCAATGGACAAACCCATCTCCTCTTCATTGATATATCAGTTCAATATTTTTTCAGCATTTTTGGTAATTTGGAACCATTTACCTCTTCTTCTTTCTTTCTATTTTTCCTTGATAATTGGGGCATACAATAATGGAAAGTTGTTGGAAATGTTTTGGAGCAATTTTATATATTTTAATGACATTATCATTTGTGAGTCCCTATCGACGAAAATGATAGAATAGTGAAAATTGTTAAGATATGAACAATCAATTTAATTGGAGGATGAACCCCACATTCATAAACAAAATAAACATTATAAATTCCTCTATGGACCCTTAAGATATGCTAATCACAAATGAAGTACCACATTATTTTGTTATTAACTTACCTAAGAATAGATGTGGTTGTGAGTCATTCATATGCTTTAGGTCATCCTCCTTTGAGATAGATGATTTGTGCAAGGAGAGGAAATAATTGGTACATCCTAGTCGATACTATATAAATTGTACAGATAATAAATAAGGGAAAAATAATTATTAGGTTATAATATGTTCCAACATTGAGCTACAAGTTTGTTCAACACAGAGTTCATGTGAGTAAAATGTAGATAAAGACTTATGGATAATTTTCCTAACGAAGGCTCGAGAAGTTTTAATGTTACGGGGGGTATATTGTCTCTCAAAGAAAACCCTAGAGGAGTAGAAACTCCATGCTTGGAGTGGAAAAACATGATCTAATAATAAGAAATTGTGAATAATCCTTCTTCCTACTTGGACTTTAATAAATTGTGAATGATCCTTCTTCCTCCTTGGACTTTATTTGGTGTGCCTTTTTTTGCACTTGATTCAATTCTTATAGCCTGAGTTTTGGATCAAGATTATTAGCAATATTGTCTTATAATTCATCAGTAATTTTCATTTTTTATTTGTTTTTTAGGCGATGGAAAATTATGCTACAATTTAATTTATCACAGTTGAGTGATTCTAAAACACAAGCATCTAGCAACACAACACACATTTAATGCTCAAGCAAAAAAATAAATAAAACTAATGTTAACATTAAATAAAATATATGTTTTGCCACTGAGGCTTGAGTTTTTTTTCAAGTACTATATTGATGTAGATGAATATTTACTATCTTATTTTCATTTTCTTAAATTTTTCCTTTTCTTAATAAGCAGTGGTCTAACGAAGCTGCAAAAGCTCTCGATGATAGTTGATAAATAGTTTGCCTAGTAGCATCCCCTTTTATTAGAGTGCAAGCTCAAACTCATTTACCAGGGTGATCGATATCCAATTTTTGTTATTGTTCTCGAGTGAGCCAAATAGTTAGACAGTAGCGACAACACAAAAGGAATTATAGTGAGCAACAACAGAGTTTGTTAAAGCACCGATTTATTCAGCAATTGATCATGCGGTTGAGTATGAAAAATAAAAATGGTTTGTTTTTTCCTTGGATTCTTTTGATGCAGCAACATTAAAAGTACCAAAAATATAATAATATCACTCCAAACTTATACAGGGCAAATAAAATTGAAACTTGTACATTTTTATTTTGCTCAATTATAGACATATCACGAGGACTTACTTTTCAAGCTTAATTAATAATTCTAATTGACTATCAATCAAGTAGCACTTTACTTATAATAATTAGTTCATCATTCTATCATATCATAAGAGTATACATTTATATGTTAATAATAATTAAATCTCATGCCATAAAAGAAGATTTAGTCACTTCACTTTAAGTTCCACTTTTGAATAAATAAAAGATCATTCTATGCTCCTTATGGAGACCAATCCTAACTATTGCTCGATTTTACTATTTCATTACTTGTACCTTAAAAACATCATAATTGAAACCATACCTATGACATAATAAAGTAATCAAATACCTACAAGGATACAATAATATCAACTTATAGATGAAAGCAACATATAACACGATCATGAATAGTTTAAAATAATTCATTCTAAACTTAATAAGTCATTGTAAGTTGAACTTATGCCATATATATTATACATATTTCATCCATGAATATTATGTCTTAATAGAACTTACAAAAGAATACTAACAATAAAACATGCAAAGATGCAAAGATAGATATATGTACATAGCCACTAGATAATATTCAAGCTTTAGATGGTTATATTTAGTTATGTGAAAAGGATTAATTGAACTCATTGAACACTTGATGTTGTTGTTCCACCCAACCATTTGGCTCTCTACTTGGTGTGCATTCCATCCATTAAGAGGCCACCCCTGACTTGGACCGGAATCCGCTAGGTTGAATGATTATCTTTACTAAGGATTCATCATCTGGCTTGTGTTCTCAAGGGAGAGTCTAAGATGACCTCTGTATTATTATTATTATTATTTACTTTAAGAATCTATGACTTAGTTGAGTGTATATGTCAATCGACGAGAGAAAGATATGTGGGTGACTGCACAAAGTTGAGGTACCTTTTAGATGCAATGATATATTGAATCCAATCATCCAAGATCCATAAAACAGAAATCATCCCAAGAAATGCCAACCCTGCCAAGCCTAGTATAACTAAGCATGGAAACATGATTTCCAATTATGATAGTTAAGAAAAACACGTGCATGGAAACATGATTTCCAGTTATGTTTATTTTAAAATGCACATGCGTTATGTTCTCAAAAAACACGCAAGCTTTTTGTAAAATATGAATTATGCTTAAGATAAGTAGTGCTCATCATTTTCTCCACAACGGTGAACTTCAACGTCTTCGGTTCGGGAAAAACATGCAAGGGTGAACTTGATTTGGTGGCAAAGGTATACAATTTCCACCTTGGGGATCAATCTCTTCATTATGACCTATTTACACCAAATCATGTTCTGCTAGTTTCCTTATTTTCAATCATTTGTATGCCCTAATATGAATTCAAACCATACATTTTTTAATTTCTATGCTCTAAAATAAATTTGCATTCCCAATGGAAACCAAAACCCCAATTTACTCATAAAAACCAAATCAATTTCACTATTTGCATATATATACACAAGCATCCTTGTGAATCCAAGCCAAAATTCACAAATATGCAAAATTTCTCAAGTATATTGCAAGGTTCCATACAACTAAAAAAAAATCAAGTAGAATTCATATCTTCCCCAAAATACATAAACAAAGACTCTAAATCCCTTTCCTCTACCCAAAATATTGAATTTGATCGTTCAAGGACATTAATCAATACCGAATATTTTTGATGAAACTTCCTAATCCAAATGTTTAAATAAGGTATATAAGCTTCCCATTCTTAACAAATATTTTTTCTTGACTAAAGGTTACATTTTGGTTAAGTTAAAGACAACAGAGTTCAACAAGAGGGTCTACCAACATTAAGATACATAAGGAGGCTGATGTGTTTGATTACATGCCAATCACATACTATCATACATGATAGAATCTAGTGGAAACCTTGCAACCCTAAAAACCACTGTACACAAATATGCAAAGTCTCTCATCGGTATATAGAAAGTGTGCACAAAACTAAAATAACTTCAAGTGGAATCCATACATGCCCCAAATTACATATAAACACATATGTTAAATTCCCTATGGAATCCAACAAAAATCACGCTACAACAAATAATTACATAGCTTTCCCTTGCCTCTATCCACAGTCTCGGAGTTGGTCCTCCAAGGGAATTAGTAAACACCTCACAGTTTCGATGGAACTTCATAATCCAAGCCTTCAAATAAGGTAAAGGATCTTCCCAATCACACATGCACATAGGACATTTAATGTATGCATCTGGAAATTGAAATTAATACAAATTTACGACATAAATTTAAGATGAAAAAATGTTAAATGCTTATTCTTTAGTGTAAAACTTAAGTCTGATCAATTTTCAAATTTAAATTATAAATAGTTTATGTTGTTGTTTGTCGTACATTAGTTTTACATTTTTCATTGCTTAGAGATGTCATTATACCATGTGTATTTTTATAATTATATTCTTTTGTATTTATGGTTGTAGTGGCTACTATGGACTTAAACTGATTAGTCATTTGAGAGATATTGATTTTTCTTGGAGGAGTGGAGATGAACTCCTTCGCTCCTTATTGGACTCCTTACTGACCATTGTGGATACTATCTGCAGATCCATCGATGTGGTGTATAGCATAACATCATACAAAGAGAGAAAGTGACAAGAATATGTTGATGGATTGAGCTACAATGAGATTAAGAAGCTAAAAATAACCAAAGATCATACATGTTCACAATTTAGAGTGTTTGAGATAGACGACATTCCAAAGACTAGCATACCACATATTTCCATTGAGTGGTGCATCTGTCAACCAATCAGAGACCATTGGATGGACATATGGTACATGGTTTTTTATATTCGCCCACACAACAACAGGGAAGTACCATTGTAATTCCTCCGAAAAATTTATCCATAGTTTGTGATGAGAAAACATGTCAACTATTTTGACATGTTGGGGTTCCAGGGCGTTGGTAGGGGATGCTCAAAAATCATCCCAATGCTACGCATAGAGATGTCAATTGATAAATACATCCACCCCATGTCTAGCTACCGAGGGCAGACATCCCTCTTGCACATAATATGATTATCTAGACATAGGAGACATTTCTAACTCTACCTCAGATGATTTCCCACCACACAACAATTATTGACCAAGCAGGCCCTCTTTCTCTGGTGGGTTATAGGTGTCAGCTTCTTGTGGCAGAGGACCATCTATTGGTGGGGATAGATCGACATCCCATGAGCCCTAGATCGATCTACACATGTGAACGACATGTGGTCAATCATGTTATTATCATGGACCAACACATGGTACCTCTACAATGACTATTGGTCAGGTAAGGAAAATGTAAAAACTCTAATGTTGTTCAATTTTATTTTTTCATATTGTACACATATTAACATATCCTTAATATATGCAATTTTTAATCTTGCAGGATCCTGATGCCTCTAATGGGGGTGGTAGTGTACCAGGTGTTTTTGTATTAGAGGAGGAAACAACCAACACCAATATCATATTTCAACATGTGTCATTTTGTTAATACATGTTAGTTCATTAACTTGTTAAATGGTCTAATATTTACAATTTTTGAAGTTGCAGAAACTGCATTCTGAGTGAATTCCCCCCAGCTGGATCTATGATTACCTTGGGAATGTAAGTACATGCTTAATGACTGAATCTTGTTCCAATTATTTTTGTATTATTGTACACTTCTTTATAAATTTATAATTTTTATAATTTTTAAACTTGCAGGTGTTATCTACATTTGTAAAGGGGCAAGAAATTGCTTGCAATGACCCCTTCCATGGCATGTCCCAGGAAAAGGTAAGTATATTACGACATGTTAGTTTTTTAGTACATATTATTCCATTGATGCATGTCCATGTCTGACTATGGTAACACTTTATGACTGCAGATATCAACACAAATCCCTCAACCACCGCTTTGATTTGGCTCTAACCATAGTTCAAACGTATTAAAGCATGTTGTCTACACCACATGACCCTCTCCCCGTATTCCAAACGTAGATAAGTGTATTTTTTGTTGATATTATCAACAAAAACATGTGTGCATTTTTATCAGCTATAATGCATACACATT
>LPNX010088311.1:0-28577 GCA_001517045.1 Pseudotsuga menziesii | reverse complement strand
GTTGGATGAGTTGGGGAGTGAGACAGAGTGGAGAAGGGGTTATTTAGAGTTGGTGGGAGGGGGTTAGTATGAGTAAACAAGAGTTGGGGAGAAGAGTGGGGGATAGTATGAGTTAGAAGGGAGTATTGGGGGAAGAAAGAGATAGAGGAAGGGAAGTGTTATTGGTAGTGGAAGACATAGGGATGTGTGAGTGAGAGAGATAGAGATATATAGTGGAGGGTGTTTCTTAATTGTATGGGGTGACATGTGTATGTGTGTGGGAATTATAAAGTTGGAGTCACATCAATCTAAGGGCCAAGACAAAAACTTACAATAGATTTCACAATTCAATTTTACTTATAAATGACATGAAACAATGTAAAAATACTTACAGTTATATATTTGCTTATCATTAATCAGAAGTAGTGATACAATGAAATACAATGGAATAAAGAGCTATGCAATTTAAATACTATATAGGCCATTCAAATTCATTACATAAGAGTAGATTAATTGTCAGTTAAACACCACTTAGCACATCATTAACCACTTAACTCCAACTTAATTGACTCTAACTGACTCAGAGATAATTTAGACTAAGTCTAACTGAATAGAACTCAACTACATGCCAACAAAGGTGAGGGAGCCTATCTAACTTCAGTTAGGTGAGATGAACTGAACTGAACTGAACTAAGTCATCAAAAGTAGGTGGAGACACCTTAAATCACTCCAATTAACTACATTTAACCAAAAACAGTCAAAATAATGAGGGAGGCACCTTTACAACTTTAGTTTAACTGAAAGGTATGTGAAACAACCTTTAGTTAACTTAATGGGGTGCTTATATCATGCAGATCAGCCCATATTTTCTCCTATATTGAAGGAGGAGGCTTAGTTAGGCTCCTTGATTGAATGAGAAGACTCAGCTAGGCTCCCTGATTGAAGGAGGAGATCAATTTGATGATGCAATCACATGTTTGAGTCAAAAACTTAGGATGAGTGGTAAATTAGGCCAAATAAGACAAATAATGATGTGTGGTTGGATAATTAATCCAACACACCCCATTAAGATAATCTCATCTGGAGGAGTCAAACAAAATAGGGCCCCGACAACAAAGGCCATAGGTCACCCTTTACAAAAAAATTAACTCTAAAATGCTCAAAAATTCTAAGTGAGGAAAAGAGGAAAACCCCTATGGCAAAGAAAATCCCCCTCAAATCGAACACTAAAGAATTAATCTGTCTTCACCATGATGGAACTCACCCCCAGTAGTGAATGGAGATAATTGAAGTGCTTTTTGGTGAAACTCTTGGTGAAAATTTCTGTAATTTGCTCATCTGTGGGGCAATATTGCAAAACAATTGTTCTGTCATGCACAAGTTCTCTGATGTAGTGCATGTGGATCTCTATGTGTTTGGTTCTCTATCTCTGAACTAGATATTTCGATATCTTGATAGCACTTTGATTGTCATATAAAATGACAGTAGATGAAGTGCTACCAATGTCAAACTCTGTGAAAATATCTTGCATCCAAACTGCCTGTATGCATGCATTGACTGCTCCTTGATACTCTGCCTCTATTGAAGAAAGGGCAATGGAAACATAGCCGGAAGTAGACTTCTGATCTATGTTGTCTCCTGTTGTTGGGCCGCTGGAAATTTCCCTTTATCATGATTTTATTTACATTAATTTCCGACCTATTTACCGTCATTTAATACATCTATGTTCAATAAGGTTGCCTTTTACTTTGTTTTATTAATTAACATCTTGTAAATGTAAAATAAGACAAATATGTTACTTTTATGGATTAAATGTAGTATTTTGCAAATGATAAAAATTTCAATACTCCATCTAACCTTTCATTTGGTCATGAGTTCTGAACTAAGTTTGATTGTATGTTAGTTTACTAGTTTGGCTTACCCGTGTCTTACGGTTCTCATTAGTCCTGTCAATCCCATATGTGAAAATCAAAACCAGGAATTGATCATAAGTTTATGACAATATTTTAGATAAATTAATGGAATATTAAATAAGGATTATTATTAATCTTTTTAAAACAAAATTTGTTTAAATCTAAAATAAAAGGAAATTAGTATAAAACAAATTTGAGAACATCCATAAAATAAAATATTAAAAAAAGGTTTAAAGTGGAAATGTATTAAAGTATCGCAATTACATGACCATTGACTTTCCACTTAAAACATAAAACCATTTATAAATGCAATTTCATGTTTCTTTTTATAATCATTTCATATTTGTTTTAAACTAACGGACTTTCTCTTATGTGCAGACCGTGAAGGAATGCACACATGGAGAATTAACGAACAAGAATATTGCGCAGTGCACATCACATGAAGAAGGATGACAAGGCAAGGGATCTTATCACCCATCCAATAGAACTCAGACACAGTCTAAGCGTAGAAATCAACATTTAAATCATGCAATAACCTAGCACCAATTCATCCAAGAATCAAGGTTTTAAATTCATTACAATTACAAGTCATTCGGACACCCATACGAACTGTCATTCTCATTTGGACGTTCATTTAGAATGTCATTCGTACCTATAAAATCATTGGTTCAAGTACTTAGAGGAATTCATGGAAAAAATGGAAATGTGGGTTTTTCTCGTAGTGGTCCTCTCATGATTCTCCACCTCCAAGATTCCACCCAGCTCATTTATTCATCCACAAGAATCTTGAGGCCCAATTGCCTGAATGTAGAAATTTGTTTTTGCCTCAATGGATGAAAACGAATCTCTTCATTTTTCTCTTTAATGGATTCAGTTCCAGGCATTAATATCTGATGTATAAACTCCTATATATGTAGGCTCTTAGCCTTGCGCAAGGGAGATACACTGTAATGTACAAATTCTGAAATTTGATAATATGGAATTGCTACTATGTTCCTAGTTTAATTTCATTTTTATGCTTTGGTGACTGATTAGTTCATGAATCTAAAGCCACTATCACCTGAGAGGGCCCCTCAGTGACAAGTGTGCATTTATTTATGTGTATTTTCATATAAGTAGTTTATTTCTGCATTTCATTTTGTCAATTTCAGTCATAGATAGATGTTCATTTATTTACACCTTCAATTGAGTTAGTTTGCATGTGGTAGATCATGTTAATTCTAAAAACGCAAAGCTCTTCCCTCCTTTCCTTCACCATTTATGTTTTCTTGTATTGTGTTTTCCTCTTTCTATTCATAAATCATGTTTACACTCAAGTGTTGTAGCTAATCATTTAAAGTCATAGAATTCCTTCACTGTTATTTACATTTTCTTTCATACTACTTCCAAAATTCGATTTTCCAAAGTTAGGTAACATAATTGTACCTTACTTTCGCACCGTTCAATGTGTTTTATTACTTCAATTTGTTGTAGGGTTTCACTTGATTTATGAATTGCGTTAGTAGACAGAAATAGAATTAAGTGCCAAAGCTTGAGTAGTTAGAACATTTTGATTGCCGTAGGGTTTTCATTTCTAGAATTTCATCATTAAATAGAAATAGACTTAAGATTTAGAATTTAGTGGTTAAAATGTCTTGCTTTATTTATTTTCCCTTGAATAGATAACAGAGTTGTGTTTTTCCTTTACTGTCCATTGCATTTTACCTTCATTTCTAGTGCTGCAGGGTTTACTTTCCATGAAATTGAATTTGTAGAAGATATTGTTTTGAATTCCATATTTTAGACATTTGGTTGAAAGTTGTTTTTGTTTTTAGATAGCCATTGAATTCTGTCTCATAGATTAGCCTTTGTTCTTCGACAATAATAGAAATCCTTTTCAAATTGTCAAATAGGGATTAGATAGTTTGCTTATGAGTAGTTTATTGTTTTGAAAAAATAGTTTATTGCTTTATGCTTTGTATTTAGAATAGCATTTCATTCTTCCTTCTTGAATTCATTGTTAGTCTTTGAATTGCATTTTATAGATGAATTAGTTAGCACGGTTTCTCAAAGTAGTATAGTTTCATGTTTTTGAATAGTTATTTGCAATTAATTTTTTTCTAGTTTAGATCTCTGATTTTGCACAGTAGAATAGTTTTTCAATTCATAAAATAGGATAGATTAATTGCTTATGGTTTTGGTTGATTGCTTAAAGTAGTTTTGCTTCCGTTGCTTAGTTTGTTTTCAAACCAAGCATTGCTTTCTAGAATAGTGATTTCTTTTTATTGGAATTTCAATTTTCATTCATAGGTTAGAATAGCATAGAGTTAGTTTTTGCAATCACATTGAATCTTTTCAAGTTACTAGGTTAGGTTATCCTAGGATAGTTTAGGCTTTATCCCTGCACATATAGTGTTTGCATATCACAAGATACCTTCCTGGGTTGAAAATTTAAGTTGGAATTAATTAGCATATATTTTCACCAACACTTGCCCAATCAGAATCTATGAATCCTACCAAGTATAGTTCAAAATTAGCAGCATAGTGAATGCCATAGGTTCCAGTACCCTGCACGTACTGTAGAATCCTCTTGGATTCCCTCCACTAAATTTGATGAGGTTTCTACATATACCTTGATACATCATTCACTTCATAAAAAAATTCAGGCCTTGAATGTGTCAACTTGAGAAGGCTTCCAATCAACTGATGGTAGAGAGTAGAATCCACCTGGGGAGTAGAATTTTCCTCTTCAAGACTGAATCCCGAGAGGAATGGGAAATATGATTCCTTAAAATCAGCCATATTAAACTTAAACTTAATTAACAAGTTTGAAGCATATTTGGATTGTGAAACCATGATCCAATCAAAATCTTCAGTTATTTATAGCCTGAGAAACTGCCTCAGCAAGACTAGATCACCCATCTCAAAGGGTTCATGTAAAACAGTTTTTAGAAATCTAATTGAAGCAAGGGTGCTTCCTGCAATTAATAGATCATCAACATACCTTTAATCAGTGTATTACCTTCATATTTATACAAGTACACATTTGGATCAAATTTACATCTTTCAAAATTTTGTGATAGTAGAAAAGAATCCATTTTGGCGTACCAAGCTCTTGGGGCCTATTTTAAGCCATACAATGATTTCTGCATTTTGCAAACTAATGATGGATCTGATGTGTATCCTTCAGGATACTTCATGTAGATCTCTTATTGCAAGTCTCCATGAAGAAAATCATTATTTACATCCATATGGTGCACCTCCCAGTGTTTGGATGCAAAAATGGCTAAGACTAGACATATAGAATCCATTTTTTCCAACAGTACAAAGGTCTCAGTGTAGTCCACTCCTTGGACTTGGGAGAATCCTTTTGCTACCAGTTGTGATTTATATTTGCAATTTCATCCATTTGTAGCAGCCTTCATCTGATAGACCCATTTTCATTGAACAAGTTTCCTCCCATGTGGAAGGGAAGCTAGCTCCCAAGTTGCATTTTTTTAGAGAGAGTTAAACACTCTTCATCTATTGCAGCTTGCCATCGAGGATCATTTCGAGCATGATAAAATGAATTAGGATAAGATCCAATCATTGTGTAGAAATTATCTGATGGAAAATAATAATTTCAAGAAATAGAAATACATGTTCTTTGAAAATTTTCCCAAGTTCTACTTGGATAAGCAAGATTTCCAACATTTGACCCGACATAAGAGAGAGCCTTTTCAGGGCATTTTGGTAGATTAGAGGGCTGATTTGGATATGATTCAAAACCTGATATTTCATGCTCACTAATATCAGGAATAATATATGAAATATCATAGCTCACACTTTCATTTTCATCTCCACAATCTTCAACAGAAAGAGATGGAAGTTCATCATTTTCTTCCTCTACTAGCTTCAAATCTTGGAGAGGTTCTCCAAAGTGGACACTTCTCTCGATGAGTATCTTTTTAGTTATGATATTCAAGAGTTTGTATCATGTTTCTTCCAAACCCTAGATAATTAATATGCACTCAATATTCTTTGGTTGCAAAGACTTTCTCTTATCTAGTGGAATTCAAGCCCAAATAGTGGACCCGAAAACCATGAAATTGGGCACATCCATTTTGTGACCAGTGTATGTTATAGTGGATTTCACCACACTAGGTGAATAACACATTGTATGGCCTTCCCCTATCCCGCTGTAGACTCATTAGCCCCTATGGACCACTTTTTGTCTTTTGATGTATCCTTGACCATCCCTAAAAACATAAGAAAAGTGATATACGCGGCTTTTACCCTGATAACCCCATACATATGTAGATATTCCCCCTATAGTCGCGTACGTCGGGATGTGTACATAATCCAAATCCTTTTGGAGCGTTCCTTGACTTGGATCTGACTCATATGAATCCTGCCCTTCCATATGCCTTGAGATCGCACGGATTCGATCTTTCAGTATCCCTTTGAAAAGCTATATAAGGAACCCCTTGAGACATTGAAAGCAGAAGAGAGAATTGAGAGTAATGAAACTATAGTCCATTGTTGCTAGAACTATACTTGAGTTTGCATCCCTTTGTCCTTTGGAGCACTGTTGTGTTCTTCCCAAGCTTTCCTTTTTCTAGTGAGCTTGCTATTTGAGTGATGGAGGATTGAGGTGGTGGAGGCCCAAGTGGGGGATTCAGTTTCTCTGGTTCGCAGATGTGCCATCAGAGGTTGTCACTTGTAATCTCTGATTGATATTAATAGAAATATCTTTTCCTGTCCAGTAATGTGTATTTGAATGAATATTGTATCCATTGGAATATGTCAAATGATTTTACATTATTGATTATATATGCTAGAATAGATCTAACGCCATGAAATATAGTATGCTTGTATTGTTTACTTATTGTTGAGGAAGTATTATATCAATTCAAGCTGAAGATTGGAAAGCTCAACGGGGATCTACTTCAACCGTCTGGAATAAGGTACGAGGTTAGATCCATTAGTGTTAGACATTTTATTTCTATTGCATATTGGGAAAGATTGATTTCTAGAGTCTAGCTGTCTGTTGTGGTACCCCAAGCCATACGAATTTCTCTCTGTAACAAAATTGCTGACTCCGCTGGGGAGTTCCTATTAATTGTCCTTTTGGGGTTGATTTTTTGGCATTCAATGTATTTGAATTTCTCTCTCTCTCTTTTTTCTGTGTCGGGTATGGGGGCATGTATGCCTGGTAGATCCTAATTGGTGTGAATTTAGTCTCAGCCTGTCTATTTGCCTTGGATTTGTGCATCTTTTTCTTCCTGTACGTGGGTTTGTCACTTACAGTCGCGTATACACGCGGGTTCCCCTGGGATTTCCACGTATACAAGCGGGTTTACTACGCACAGTCGCGTATACCCTGGTTTTTACCTTTCTGTGGAAGATAGTTGATTGCTGGGTGAATTATGTTAGTTGCTGAGTCTCCTTTGGCACTGCCTGAGTCTGTTAATACCTCTGCTTCTGACCAGAAACATTTTTTTTATCCTAATTTTTTTCTTTTAGGAAAGTTCTTATCATGGCATCTTTGATTTTTTGTTTGAGATTACTGCATTAGAGTCCTTTTACCTTAGTGCTTTGCTGGAATGTTTTTTATGTGTGCTTGCAGAGTCTGGGGTGGGTAGAATCATTCTTTTTCTTTTTGTATCTCTTTATTTTCAAAAAATCCAAAAACATTTGCTTATCATCATGCATCGCATTTTTCATTTTGCATTGTACTTGCACTAGATCTAGATTTGCTTTGGAGTAATAGTTAGGACTTCATATAGGGAAATTTGCATTTAGCATTTGAAGAAGAAATTGTGCATTACTTGTAGTACGCATACCCTATTTTCATGGACACAATGCATTTGCATTGATTGTTAGGTGTGCATTTTGCTTCTTGTTGCGTCATAACACCATTAGTTGCACGACCATATCCTATTTTTGAGTAATAAAGCCAACTAAAATCAACACTAATTAAAATTAATTACACTCTTTTATTTTCTAGGGTGCACCAACAAGCTTAGGTTTTAGGATCTTGGAATAGTTCATTGAAAGTTAATTCTCCAAGATGACTAAACGACAACAACTAGGTGTCTGTCCAGGGAGTGTGTGAAATCCTTGATATAACCAGTGTTCTCAGAATCCTCCTCTCAAAAGGGAGTGAAGCATGAGGCTTTGTGGGCGGTTGTTGATTGGGATAACCCCTAGTCGGTAACTGTGTAGCATCGACAATATAGCCAGGATTGTATTCATATCTGGGGACTCTTTCGAGAGTTTCGGGCTTTGCTACCCTGCCCATACGGTCAATCCTGCCTGCAACTGTCTGCTTGAGATTTGATTATATTGAGGTGACCTTAGTGACCTTACCTAGGATATCAAGGGGGTACTTGTAGAGCTTATTCTGCATGTGTCCCAGCCAGGTTGGGGTTGGACAGCATAGTCACTTTATGCGTTGAAGCTGAGGGCCACAATAATTGGTTACGTACCTTCGCTTGTGGTGACAAGGGCCTCTCAAGCCTCTCCTAGGCGAGACATACCGGCCACATTCGGGAGCTCACTTATCCAGCCCTTGTTTGATTGCATTTGGATTTATATTTTATTAGTGATTGCTCTGTGCACGCTAGTTGGCCTAGGGTTGATGTAAATAGAGAGTCTTTGCTATTTTTTGAGTCATTGTGGAGTCGGGTGCGGTTCCGCGCCGTTCTCGTCGTTTAGCAGGACTTTTGCCTTCTACTTCTCCTCCTCCTTTGGGAGAGGGACCTAGACAGTCCAGGCAGACCATGTCACACATTGATTCACACACCATGGGAGATCATTCAGAGGATACATCTGAGCCACCTCCTCCCATTCGCATTGACAATGGGGAATTTACGCCTACTTATGACCCTTCACCCGACCTAACTGAGTTAGGACCTATGATTTTGGAGATAGGAACCATGCATGATAGACCTATTCATTCTAGGGTTGACCCCTCATTGACGCATTACCGGTATGGAATGCCGAAAGATACCGAGACTCACTTTGAACCTGCCAGTACTAGCTACGGAAGTTATGCTTTGACTGGTTTTCCTATGCACGATTTGACATTTCATGTCGAATCCAATTTTGAGCCTAGCACTATGCCTGGGGGAAATCCCATGCCTTACCTTGTGGAGAGGTTTGGGAGTACTAGTCACATTGCACCTTCCATCCCAGTGGTGGAAGCTCCATCTTATATACCTCCTACGTCTAGAGTTAGTGATCCGATAGGGATACCAGGTCCCAGGCGAGTGACAATAGGCGCTAGTACATATCTTCTTACAGAAATTCCTTCGTCCTCACTTTCGAGTTCTTCAAATGTAAACCATCCACCTTATTCACGTGGTCCTTTGAGTTGGCACGTAGCTACGAGTCAGATCCGTACTGCGATTACTAGACCAATTGTGTCTCAAGCCTACATACCACCCGTGGTTTCGGGAGGTTATGTTCATGTTTCTAGAGGTCAGATTGCTACTTCCATGACATATATCCCTACTTCCGGTATGTATATCGCTACTTCTGGAATGTATATCCCTACCTATGGAGTGTCTCATGGGGCATCGCAAGCGATGACCTATGGACCCTATTATGGGACGTAGTATGGACAGGTCTCTTCACCTTACGGAGGCGGGTATTCAAAACCTGCTTACTCTCCTAATTACGGCTTTGTAGCTACTACTAGTCAAGGTCCACCTCATTATGGTACTTACACGCCACCCAATATGGGTCATACAAGAGGAGGTCACTATGGCCAAGGTCATGGTGGTAATCAATCCTATATGAACCAGGGAGCGGTCCATAGGCCTCATCATCCTAGGCTCCCTTTCCTCATGACACTCAATCTACCTGACTTATCGAGACTTAAGAATGATCCTGTGGCTCATGACCCGGCTTGGCCGGCTGTCCCTACCAAGCTTCCTTCGGACATACCTAAGTTCGAAGGCAAACCAGGAGAGGATCCGAGTGAACACATTATGACATTCCACCTATGGTTCTCTTCCAATTCATTGCATTAGGACTCAATCCATTTGAGACTATTTCAACGCACACTTACAGGGCCTATGGAAAAATGGTATATAGAGTTACCTAGGGGTGCCTTTACTTTATTCGATGACCTTGCGATGACTTTCCTTAATCACTTCCAGCTACCAGTGAGCTATGATGTTGGTACTGAACTCTTGTCGACATTTCGGGAAGATAAAGCCACCCATATTTCTGATCATATTCAGGAGTGGCGTAGACGGAAGAGATTAATTAAATCCTTTATACCACCGGAGTTCCTCCTTGAGTGGTTCCTCAAATATTTATTGCCATATATAGCGAAGGATGTTTCCACATCCGTAGTGGAGAATGAGGAACAAGCCATCTTTAGGGAGCAAGAACTAGACTTGATCTATGCTCAGTCTAGTTTGTTATATGAGATTATACCTAATGCTCCTCATTCTAGTTTCGATCCCAAGATCAAACCTGGACCACATGCCAATGGCATTGTGGGTTGTGCAAGTAAGAAACCTGCAGGTTCGGTTGTGAAACAAGTTGCTTAGTTGTCAATCAACCAATCTTCCTCGGGACAAGCTATGGCTTCGTCTCAGCCTGCCCAAATGGTGAATGTACTTGCTGTGCAGTCGTCCGACCAGAAGGGTAACCAGCAACCTGAACGGAATAGAAAAAAGGGTAAAAACAATAATAATAAAAAGGGTGGGAATAAAAATGAGAATGCCAATAATAATGACAAGAATGGTAAAAATGTTGAGGGGGACAACTAGAATAAACGTAAGGTTAAGTTTCCTTGCAAGCTATGTAAGGACGATCACCTCACTTACTTGTGCCCTAGAATGGATGAAGCTTCGAAGTTCATAGCACAGGGCCCAGTTGTGTTAACGAACCCTTTACCGTATAACCAGAATATGAACTCGAAGTCCCATGATCAATCTAGTGATGAATATCCAGTTGAAACTAGTTGTCGTGGGTGCATTAATATGGTCCGTGCCACAAAAGTTGTGACGCATGCAAAATATTATACTTCGTCACAAACTAACCCAGGAAAAGAACCTAATCCACCAGGAACCCCTTTGCTCATTCAGAAACCTGCAGATAAACCTGAGGCTGGACCTCGCATTCCTAAGGGGGTACTTAAGCATTCGAGGCATAACTCAAATGCTCGAGCTGCCCATAATTATTCAGTTGTCGAGGACTTGGGCCATACTCCTTGTGTGATGTCTACATTGGAAGTGCTTCAGAGTTGTCCGTCGCAAAGGAAGGCGTTGCTTTCTACTCTTGGTGTGAATGGTGATGATTCTTCCTCAGTGATCAAATTTGAAACCGTAGGACATCAACCTCGCTTGCCCTACTATGTGTCCCTTTTGGTGCATGTAGAATGTCTTAATATGATCGTCAAGCGCACTGTGATTGACGAGGGCACTGCTGCTTCTATGATGTCTTTGTCTTGTTGGAAGGGTCTCAGTTCTCCTAAGTTGTCAAAATCTACGACCATGTTAACTACTTTTGATGGGATATCATTTAGGCCGCACACTATCCTTCCTTCCCTTAAAGTCCATTTGGGAGGGAAGACCATTGCGATAGAGGTTGAGGTGGTTGATGCACCCCTTGACTACAATCTCTTACTGGGAAGGAACTGGATGTATAGTATGCAAGACATTGCGTCTTTTGTGTTTCGTGTTGTATGCTTGCATCATAATGGTAATATTGTAACGATTGATCAAATGGCTTTCAAGAATCTTCCTGTTACTGCATCTTCGGAAGCTTCGGTTCCGAAAGTTGAACATTCCCAGCCGGCAACTGGGAGTGTGGGTGTAGGCATGTATCCATCCCTTATGGGAACCTTTAGTGGTCCTGCACCCATCCTCATGATAGGATCTAGTTTCGATGGTTCTTCGACGTCTACAAGATCGGTTCCTTTTCGCACAAATCATATGGGAGATCCTTGGATTCTTCCTTCACCGAGTCCTTAGAGTGGGGCCATCGAGACAAGTTTGCCATTTCCTGTAGTCATGATAGCTTACCAAGCTAATATCCAGTCTACTGCAGAGCCTTGTTCTTCCTCTTCATGGCCAGAGGAGGAAGACCCCTATGTGCTGCCAGCATGGGTAGTACAGTCTTCTCATGCCCACGACTGCCTTGATACAGTTTTCCCTTCAGATGAAGCGATTATCGAGGCTATGTCGGGAGTCGAACCACCATGGGAGGAACTTCATCATAGATCATACTTCCTTCCATAGCTTGACCTTTTGGAGCATGAGGATTATAGGGAGATTCTTAGTCAGAAAGTTGGTAGACCTATGGTTCCATTAAGCTCTCCTGGTCAGATGGCTGATGGAAACATGGCGAACATATCGTCAACTATTCCTATCAACATTTCTCGCAATCTTGGTACAATTGAGAATGTATACATTGGGGCGAATTGTTCCCAAGATGAGATTCTAGAGTATACCAAGCTATTCAAGGAATTCTATGATATTTTTCCTTGGTCTTGCAATGAGATTCCAGGGATTGACCCTCGGATTGTCAAACATGAAATTAAGACTTACCCCAACGCTAATCCTGTTCGACAGCGTTTACGCGCGGTAAATCCTAGGAAAGCACCCGCTATAAAGGCAGAGATAGAGAAGCTATTGAAAGCTAGTTTCATCTATCCCATTCCCTTGACAGAGTGGGTTTCAAACCCCGTTCTGGTGGATAAGAAGCAGGGAGCAATCTGTATATGCATTGATTTCCATGATTTAAATCATGCATGTCCTAAGGATAACTTCCCCACACCGTTTATAGATCAGATTTTGGATGAGTGTGCGGGTAGCGAGGTGTTCTCCTTTATGGACGGATTTTTTGGATATAATCAGATCCAAATTAAACCTGAGGAACAACATAAGACCGCATTTATTTGTCCTTGGGGAACATTTGTGTATCGAAAAATTCCTTTCAACCTTAAAAACACCGAAGCTACGTTTCAGCGGGCGACGACCTTGATCTTCCACGATCTCAAGTCCATTATTGAAGTATTTTTGGATGACCTCGTTGCTCATTCTCGCATGAGGATGCGTCATTCTTATCACTTGAGATTGGTGTTCGAAAGATGCCGGCACTATGCTGTTAGATTAAACCCTCATAAGTGCATCTTTTGCATGAAGTCAGGTCGTTTGTTAGGATTTATCGTTTCGAAAGAGGGTATAAGAGTCGACCCTTTGAAGGTTGAGGAAATACTTTAGTTGTCTCCCCCGCGAAATATTCATCATCTTTAGTGTTTGCAAGGCATGGCAAACTTCCTACAAAGATTTGTTGTCAACTTTTCCAATTTGACTAGAGGTTTCATGCTTCTCCTGAAGAAGGGTACTCCCTTTGAATGGGATGAGCGAGCCCAAGAGTCCTTCGATGCACTTAAGCGAGCCCTAGCATCAGCCCCAGTGATTAGTCCTCCAGATTATAGCTGTGATTTCCTATTATATGTGGCCACGTCTTTAGAGACGATTGGTATGGTTTTGGTTCAATAGGATGAGGAGCTCCAGGAGCATGTCATATATTATCTGAGCCGAAACCTTATTGACGAAGATTCGGTATTCTCATGTCGAGAAGCTTGCCTTAGCTACCATACATGTGGTGCAGCTTTTGAGACATTATATTCTCCTTCACCAGACCTTGGTTGTTTCCCATGTCAATCCATTTCAATTCATCCTCACACGTAGGATGATTGGGGGAAAGTATAATAAATGGATTGTCATCCTGCAAGAGTTTGATCTCGAATTTGTTTCGACAAAATCGAAGAAATCTTTAATCTTTGCAGAGCTCATATCAGATTTTTCAAGCGAGGCTGAGGAGTTGGTATGTGAAGATACATTCGTTAATGAACACATTTTCTTAATCTCAATGGCTGACCCATCGTACGGGGATATCATAGTATATCTGCAAACGCAGAGGACCCCTACTCATCTCTCGCGAGATGAACGACGACGATTATGTCACGTCTCCAAAAACTACCTCATAGTGGACAATACTTTGTACTGCTGTGGAGTAGATTCCCTTTTACGACGTTGTTTAACTCATGATGAGGCTGAGGTAGTGCTTAGTGATTGCCATGGAGGGGCGTGTGGTGGTCATTTATCTGGGCTTTCTACAACTCAAAATATTTTGAGAGCAGGTTATTTCTGGCCGTTGATCTTCAAAGATTGTATTGAAGCGGTCAAGAGGTGCCACCCTTGCCAGGTGTTCACATGTAATATGCGCTCGAAGCCTGCCCCGTTACACCCTATTATCACCGCCGGTCCCTTCACCAAATGGGGGATCGATTTTATGGATTGCAACCCAGCTTCGGCTGGGGGGCACCATCATATCATAGTGGCTATTGATTACTTCATGAAATGGGATGAGGCAATGCCTACAGTAAAATTCGACGGTGAGAAATCCGCTCACTTCGTATTCAACCAAATCATTTCTCGGTTCAGGATTCTGAGAGAGCTTGTCACTGACCATGGCTCGCACTTTCAGAACTGGAAGAGTTGGCATCCAAGTTAGGGTGTAAGCAAGAGCAGTCCTCTTCTTACTATCCTCAAGCAAATGGACAGGTTCAAGCAGTGAATAAATCACTTAAGTCTCCAACGAACCATCGCACAAAGAAAGACGAATTGGCATATTATGTTATACCCTGCTTTGTGGGCATATCGAACCGCAGTTAAGATTGCCACTATTTTTTCTCCATATCAGCTTGTGCATGGAGTGGAGTTGATATTTCCGATTGAATGCGAGATTCCTTCGTTGAAGTTAGCCATGGAACTCTTACCAGACACTTCACCTTTGGAGGAGTGTTTGGTTCACCTTGAGTAACTCGATGAGCAACGTAGAGATGCCTTGGTGACTCTAGAGGTTAATAAGCATTGCGTAAAGGACCAATACGATAAGTCTGTCCATTCGAGAGTGTTTAGTGAGGGAGACTTGGTCCTTTTGTGGGATCAATCGAAAGAACGCTTGGGGGCAGGGAAGTTCAATCCTATGTGGCATGGTCCTTACATGGTCAAGCGTGTGTTAGAGAAGGGTGCCTATGAGTTAGTGGATTACAAAGGGACAACCTTGGCAGAGCCTAGAAATGGGCTCTATCTCAAAAAATACTATGCATGATCTTTAGCCAAGGCTGCTTGTTGTATATTATTGTATAGCTTTTTTGCATAGTTAGGTCTTGTTTATCATGATCAGGTTTGTGATTAGTTTCCATTTCTTGTGGCAGATGTCAATGGAATATTCCACCTACATAGGATTCGCGGATGGTGCAAGCCGTCACACTTAGCACTCAGCCTCAGTTGCTTGGGTGATTTATACTCCTATGGGTCATGTACTGTCTTCAGGAGGTGTATGTCTACGGCCATGTTCCAACAATGTTGCTGAATATAGTGTCGTTATCGAGCTTCTACGGGATGCCATTTTGCATGGTGTTCTCTCTCTTGAGGTACGTCTTGATTTAGAGTTAGTAGTGTCACAGCTCAATGGTTTGTACCATGTTAGAGATCCGATGTTATTGAGGAGATTCTTACGTGTGAGATTGTTAGAACGAAAATTTGAGAGTATAACATATATACACATTCCAAGAAATTATAATCAAGTTGCTGACTCATATGCTAACTACGTGTTAGATTGGCATTTGTTTCATTCATCATAAACTAATCATAAACACAATTTTTACACATATAAATAAATAAACCGATCACCATAAAACTTTTTTATATATATAAAAAATGTGGTAATACATAGTGTCATAATACAAAATTGGGGCTTTGAAATCCACCATCATATACACGGTAGTACAAAATAGATACACTCCCAGGTGTCTAGTCCTGTGCAGGTGGAGGAGGGTTGTGATCATGATATGTCACCATGGCTCTAGCTAGCCACCGGAATAAACGCACCCATGCATGTGGTACACCCACCACCTGTCTCTGCATAGCCTCAGGAAAGTCCTCGACTTGCACCATGGGAACCCTATGCGTGAGTCGCATGAAGTTGGTATGGATGCTTTGGAGCATTCGCTCCGCATCCACACTGATGATATCGTCTCCTCTTCCCCTCCGTCTATGACATAGGAAGCCCTCTGGCCACCGTGGTCCCACATATGCACATGAATGGTAGATGTCATTATGTATTGTCACCCAAAACCATGTCTTTTTGATTCCATTAATCAAGAAAACACAAAAAAAATTAAATACTTCAAAATTTTTAAAAAAAGAGTAAGGGTCAAGATTTGTTACCTATGTCTCCATATGCTGATCCTGAGGGTAATGGCATGTCTAGATACTCCCGAAAATATATCCCTTCATAGGGGTAGTCATCTATGGCAACAATCTGTCATCGCCACCATGGAAAAAAGTCTGCTGGATAAGGGTTGGCCACCCTACCACCCCCCAGTCTGTGCATCGCGTCTGCCCAACATCGTTGGGCCGGATCTCGAACCCCGTGGAGAGGAACATCCACTCTAGGGATCAATCTTGGAACACGCTCGAAGAAAAACATGCTCAAAATGCTGCTGAACCTGAATTTCCGTATCCTACCTTCCTTACACTCACTGAGCTAATGTTTCATGTTGCTCAGTATTGAAGTACTCTAGTCGTAGATGGTCGGTGTCATACACTCCACCGCATAGAACATTAGTGGCCGAGAGGCCTGATGGAGTGATGCTAAGCCTGCTATCCTGCCCAGTGTCAGTAGTATGGCCTTTAGGCCCAGCACCTATATAGCGTTGGTGGGAACTTGGCTCCCCACCTTCTCAGTATCTAGGTAGCAGTACACAGCTATGTACTCATCGATAGTAAGCCCATGACCTGGCCCCCCTCGGGCATGAAGGTTCACCATATCCCCTCGTCTAGATAGACCTGTGATAAAGTATATATCCTCCACCTCAATGGTGAGGGACATACCGTCTATCCGAAAGGACTCTAAGTCTAGATCCCAATAGTCTACCAGCATCTGTAGCAGTCCTGGTTTGGCCCTCAATCCACCTAGGCACCAAAACTTGTAGAGTCCACATCTTCTTAGAGCTTCTTGAGCCATTTTGTCAGCCCTTACTGCTTCCTGTACTTCACCATGCTCGTGTTCTCACCACTCTAGCACCATCCTGCATGAGAAATTGACCAAATGTCCATTAGATTCTTGTAAATCCTTTTGCGTGGCGTCATACGCAGCTGTTTTGCAAACAGCCGCATATGTACGCAGTTTCTAGCCCCTTTTCCGCGTATAGCCAGCTCTATACGCGGAAAAATCTTTGACACCCGCGTGGGCCGCAGCGTGCATGTAGAATTGGCCTTAATAAACTCATTTGACCATGAAAACTTGTAAAAATTATATTGAAATGCAAGCAGATAGCATGAGTAAATACCTGGAAGAAACGGTTGTGAATTCTGTTGGCTGGATCTCCTGGAATTTGCAGTTGAAAATCAGAGCTCCAATGGGTAAAAGTTTCAAATGATTTCTATTTTTTACTATTTATAGAAAAAATTTCAAATATTTGAAAATTTTTACCCCCTTTTCTATAGTTTTGACCGTTTCTAACCATTTTGGACCATTTCTGACCTAATTTGTGATGTAGAAGACCGTTTTTAGCGTCGTTTCAGCCTTTGGATTGACCCCTTCGTACTGATCTCAGGTATAAGTTCTACACTGGCATATAGTTTAGGTTCACCACCATTTGCATTTTGCATGACCTTATGACCATGTTACTATATCCTTAGGTACGAACCCACTCTATTATGTCACGAAACCTTCTTGCTGCTATAGAAGTGGCATGATATGAGTGGTAGAGCCTCACCTTACATGGGTACCCTATTTAGCGCCTTATTTACATTTGGTACCCATGCCGATGTTTCTCCCTTTAGGGTATGGGAGTCCATTGTATAGTATTTCCATGACATTTAGCAAGAGCCTCATACTCCTCTTGATCTTATGCTGGCCATGATCCCCCGGACTCCCTTGTATCAAGTTGTGGATGCATTATCATGAGCTTTTCCTGTCTTATTGAGATTTATACCAGATCCCCTGACATTGCATTTCAGCTATATAGCCCGAGCTTGTATCATGTCTAGCCATGCAGAGCCTTTCTTTATATCCTTCGCAGCTTGATTCCCTTTTTACCGGGAGGGGATTTTCCCCCAAGTGTCGATATCCTACACATGTATCCTTGCATTGAGAATAGGTATGTTCCACTGCTTGGAACTAGTTTGTTTTCCCTCATGACACTCGTCTCCTCCTAGTTTGTAACTATAAATCTAGTTTATTCTTTTTTCAAGCTTTTCAAATAACTGAAAAATACCAAAAAAATCAAAAAACCAAAAAGATGAACAAGAAAAGATATTATCTTTGGCAGCTGTCGAGTCGTGTTGCCTTTGAATAGAGCACTGTATATCACATCCATTGGTTGCGTTATAGTTTGACTTTAGGAGCTGTACTCGTTTATCTGAGTTTTATTTCCACCGATTGGTTATGCTTCTAGTCCCTATGGAGCCTCTATTGATGCCTCCTGTATCATAGAGATGTCCCATTTTGTATATCGAGTCTATGCTTCCTTCATTCAGTCACCATATGCCGTTATGATCTTGTTCAAAGGAAGTTGAAACCTGAGTCAGCCATTCCTCAGTTATCTTGACTTTGCATGTCAGCCATTCCCGGTACAGTTACTAGTTCGTGCACCTTATGATCGAGTCCTTCCACATTATACAGCCTTGCTGAGTACCTTGTGTTGGATGATGGGGGATACCCTAATGCCCTTCTTCCAGCGGATTTCATTCAATCGACTTCAGATCATTTATTCTGGGATTGGAGTCTAGAGTCATTTTGAGTGCCTTGAGACTTGCATTCATTAGTGGCAGGTTCTCTCTCCATCAACAGTTTTGGGAATACATCAATTTCCCTTGATCGATGGACTCTCTCAAGTGTTCGACCTCAACACATTTATTCACACTTGTTAGTTTGCACTCTAGTACCTTGATTCCCATTTTCATTATTGGTGGGTGATCTCACGTCTGTTAACGGTATACATCAATGACCGGTAATCAGACGATGGACTACTATGTTCGACCTCGACACCTCTATTTGCATAGTAGGACATGTACTCGTAGCGGTGTATGTAGAAGACATTCCAGATTGGTGGCATCCACTTTATGCTACCTCCTTGATCATTCCAGTGTTCATGAGATTTCAGCTGTCGTGACTTGTTCTAGTATATGTCAGACATTTCTAGCCACTATGGAGATCTTGATCTATTGTATATCTTCAACCTTTGTGGAGATCATGGTCCTTTGTATATCTTCATCATGGAGATTCTAATCTATGTATATTGTACGTGACGATGACCACATATGTGTTATCATGTTTCATGCCTATTCATGGCCATTGTACTCTTATGTATCCAAGACTGCTATATGTATTTGCAGTTATATGCAGAGTTGTATTATTGTACTATGCTGATTGGGTGGCTGGTCTTCCATTTGGGTACCTTCATCACTCCACTTCTGGGATGGACTTATAATGTATTTTGGCCATCGTATAACCCCTTTGATCTCATACATTAGGGGGCATCTGTTATAGTGGATTTCACCACACTAGGTGAATCACACATTGTATGGCCTTCCCCTGTCCTCCTGCAGACTCATTAGCCCCTATGGACCACTTTTTGTCTTTTGATGTATCCTTAACCATCCCTAAAAACATAAGAAAATTGATATACGCGGCTTTTACCCCGATAACCACGTACATACGTAGATATTCCCCCTATAGTCGCATACATCGGGATGTGTACATAATCCAAATCCTTTTGGAGCGTTCCTTGACTTGGATCCGACTCATATGACTCTTGGCCTTCCATATGCCTTGAGATCGCACGGATTCGACCTTTCAGTATTCCTTTGAAAAGCTATATAAGGAACCCCTTGAGACATTGAAAGCAGAAGAGAGAATTGAGAGTAACAAAACTATATTCCATTGTTGCCAAAACTATACTTGAGTCTGCATCCCTTTGTCCCTTGGACCATTGTTGTGTTCTTCCCAAGCTTGCCTTTTGCTAGTGAGCTTGCTATCTGAGTGATGGAGGATTGAGGTGGTGGAGGCCCAAGTGGGGCATTCAGTTTCTCCGGTTCGTAGACGTGTCGTTAGAGGTTGTCACTTGTAATCTCTAATTCATATTAATAGAAATATATTTTCCTGTCCAGTATTGTGTATTTCAATGAATATTGTATCCATTGGAATATGTCAAATGCTTTTACATTATTGATTATATATGCTAGAATAGATCTAACACCATGAAATATAGTATGCTTGTATTGTTTACTTATTTTTGAGGAAGTATTATATCAATTCAAGATGAAGATTGGAAAGCTTAACAGGGATCTACTTCAACCGTCCGGAATAAGGTACGAGGTTCAATCCTTTAGTGTTAGACATTTTATTTCCATTGCAGATTGGGAAAGATTGATTTCTGGAGTCTAGCTGTCTGTTGGGGTACCCCAAGCCATAGGAATTTCTCTCCGTAACAGTGTAATATTTGAAAGGAATTTTCATTTCACAAATGAATTTGGGTCCCTATTCTAAATGTAGGAAGCAACATTCATGGTTTCATCCCAAATATTTGCATCCAAATCCTTAAACTCAAGCATACAGGTTGTCATTTCTTTTAGTACCTCGTTTTTCCTTTCCGCTACACCATTCTGTCGAGATGTGTAGGGAACGGTGTGATGAATCTTGATTCCACTTTTGGAACAAAGTTGCAAAAGCTATGAATTGATTTATTCACCTCTGTTATCATATCTGAGATCTTTGATCTTTCTCCCAGTAGTAGTCTCAACAGAAGCATTAAAATCTATGATTTTTTCAAGAACTTCAAACTTCTTTTTGAGAAAGAAGACCCATGTAAATATTAAAAGTTCATCTATGAAGGTAATAACATACCTTGAACCACTCATGGAGGTTGTTGGAGTTAGACCGCTGATATTAGAATGGATCAGCCCCAAAATACATGTATCTCTGCTTTATTTTTCCTGATCAAACTTATGCTAGGGATGCTTGCCGACTATGCATCCCTTACATATCCATTTTGACGATTCGATTGTCGGAAGGCATTCCAACATGGGATCCTTTTGTACAAATTACAAATATTTATAGTTTAGGTGTCCAACTATTTTATGCCACATCTGACCGACTTCATTCCCATGATTTAGGATGGCAAATGGCTTTGAATCAGGCATAAAGTTAGAAAACTTATAGGTCTTAACAGTGTGATTTTCTTTCCCTACATCAATGAGTTTTCTGGATGCTATCCCTAAGATAACAACATCATTTGGGATGAATACAACTCTTTTTTGAAAACAAGTGTGTCATTTGATACACAGACAACAGGTTTGACGCCAAAGAGGGCACATATAAACAAATTTTGAAGCTGCCATGTTCTAGTTGGATAGTACCTTTGCCAAGTTTATGAGACTTGAGAGTCATCTCCCATGTGAATGGAGATGTAGCTGTTAGAATCCAATGATGTGAAAGAATCCTTGCATGCAACCATATGGTTTGAAGCACCAGAGTCAATGAGAAGAGCTCTAGCCTTTGAAACATTTTCCATGAGAGCATGTCCTCTTTCAGGATGATTATTTTGATCTCTAACTTATTTCTTCCTTGCTCCTTATGGAAGATTAATGTTGTTTTTCTCAAGGAAAAGGGCCATATGATTGTGTCACTTATTTGTATGACTATACTCTTACCCGGCGTGGTTGTGTGTCCTTTATTAGTGTTACTGCACTAGGGTATGATTGAGCTTCTAAATCCTGCACAATTGATTGAAGTTTCTCTTCCTATTGACTATGGATCTGAGGTCTATATATTTTTGCTTTAACCCTCTCTCTCTCTCAAGGTATACCATTTTCTCACTTAGTTGACTTGTCCCTTCGGTGACAAGATTAAAACTTAAAAGTGTATGAGTATAAGTTTGATTCAAAATTATTGGTACGATTCTTTATTGCTATACATTATTACTTTGTTCTTGTACATAGCATTTGGTGAATCATCTCGAATACCAACTTTTATGCAGCGACCAATTGAGTGTTAAAGTTGAAAGAGATGAAAATTATGTTTAATTTATTGCAGCTTAAATTTATTGAAACGGTACCATTCTGAATCTAACCTTGTTCATAATTATGTTTATGCATTGAAGTATATTTATTTATGTTAAATATGAACCTAACCCTCAACCTTAATAGTATGGGAATGTATGCACATATTCATATAGTTGTACGGGTGTGTACATATATATTTGTATAGTTGTATGAACAAATCTATATAGTCATACGTAACATGTCTGTATAGTCATACGGATGATTTATATAGCAGGCAACAAACAACAAGAAATTTTCATGGTTTTGGGTAAGAAATTTTCCTCAATAAGCGTACATATTTGTTTTGTTTGAGTGTACAATTGTTATTTTAACAATATGCAAATGTTTCCTTTTAAGATTTGAATTATTAATGAAAGGTTGAATTCAAGGAATATTTTATTTTTGTATTGTGTTTTGCTTTTGTTGTTTACTTTCCAGCTATATCTGTGATTATTGTTATGTGAAATAATTTTATTTTTGCAATTAAATCCTAGTTTGTTTAGTTGAGAACATAAGGATAGTAGTCACCCATTGTTTCAAAATTTTAACAAAAGATATAAACATGGGAGGTTATATCTAGGGTTTTGTCCCTTAAGGTCCTTGCAATAAATCCTATTAGGCTTCACAAGGAGAGTGGCATGTGTGGCAATAAAATATGCTCTAAGGTCCAGTCGAGGGTAAAAACCCTAGAACGCTCCATTATTGCACGTAACAAACTCCTCAAAATGTGTGTGATGTCCCATCAATGATGGAAAGCATAGGTCCAGCATGTAATGAACTCTTCCAAAATATGTGTCAATGGTCCAATGGTGCAATCAATGGTCCAAAGAAGTGCCAACTAAGTCCCTCGTGTCAAGAGGAAGTCATCATCCATCATCTAGGCACCATGTTGTACCTCCATATGTGTATGAGAAAAGGGAGCACTCCTCGCAGTGTGCCTAGGAAAAATCTATATATGTTATAGAAAGGGATCAAGACACAAGTTCCTCGTCCATATCCACACTATAAAATCAAAGCGGTAAAGTATATTGGAAACTAGTCAGATCATATTTTTTATTCATAATTTCAAAGAAAAATGATTGAAATGAAACACATGATTTTGAGTCTTGAGAAAATAATTCTGAGTGCTTCAAGTGATATTAAAAACTTGAATTTAGGTGAATCTTGAAGTCCAATCCATTGACACTTTTAAGGGTTAGTGGAAGGTTATTTTTCTACAAATAGGTAGATATTAGATTTTTAGTGAATACATGTTGAAGTTTGAACAACATTCATATTCGAGCAAAGTTAAGATTATATTCCAAATCCTATTGATGGAACTATAAATCTCGTTTTAGATCTAACAAAAAGCATTAGCTTGCAGGATGTGGGCAAAAGAATAAAATGAACTATGCCAAATATTTTGGTGGAAAGATAAGACTTGAACCTTGAAAATTTTTGAAAGTTGGCTTTGAGATTTTTTGGGGAAGATTTGAAATGTTAGAGCTGGAGTATTTTTTCCTTTTGGTGTCTATATAAATATTGTTTTGCGAAATCCTCTAAATTGTTTTGGCGCTACTCAAGAACTATTTGTTGTTGATGAATAGAAAATTAGATTGAAATTTTTTAGCAAATGCTTGTGTTTCAAAAACCTATGCAACATCTCACTAAAAACGCAAGACTTAATCTTATGTAAGTTTACTACATGAATCAGAAGTGTCTTGGAATTATTTTAGAACTAAAATCAGTGAAAGTATAACAATTCGTTGGACAATATTTTGATAATATATATGAACATGTCTCAAGATGAGTTAATGATTCGGGTCGAGGATACTTCGTTGGTCTTTTTAGACTTCAATTCTGAATTGCACCAAAACAATGAGTTTTGAACTTAAATTGAAGAAAAAAAAATGAAACTTGGATTTTCTTAACTTGAATACAAACTTTCAAATGCTTTTGCTTGGAGGAAGGTAAAATTAACTGAATATATTATGAAATTTTGGCCAAGTTAATAGGTCCATAAATGTTGCAAAAACCTCCTTAAAATGAAATGCACACTTGAAGGCTTGAATGTTAAAACTTAAGGGAACTTTTTCTTAATTATAGTCAAGGATAGGAGTGAACCTAAAATCAAACACACGATCAATGAATATTCTCCAAGTACCATTTACTCAAATGCACAATAAATAATGAAGACTCTGAGCTTGAAAAATAAATTAAAATGGGGTTCAGAAGCCTTAAAAACTTGGGGCGTGTTAAGACCTCAACACACCCTAATCACAAGTGTCATTGCATGCATTGGTCAGCTTAACATTGTACTTGGGGATGCAACCAAGAAGTCCCAATGAATTCCTTATCAACAAACAGTTGCAGAAAAATCTATCTATGATGGATTTTTCTATTTACAATGCAACAATATGGTTTGAAGCTTTGAAGATCTTATTGCCTTATTTCCTCAACCTAGGACTGCATCAAGAATATATTATGGAGTGGTGAAACTACCGGAAGATGAAGCATTCCTTGAAAATTTTAAAATATTCTTCTTTTCCCATGCACATGAAGTTGAATTGTGGCCTTGAGAATTGAATCTCTGAGTAACTGTAGGTTGTGGTGATCTCAATCTTCTTTGAAGTAAGTGTAGTTCATGGTAATCTAAATATTCTCCCCTCGAAAGTGAAAGTGGTAGTCAGAGAGAGAATTCCTCGTCACATTGAATTTCGTGACCTTAGTTTTACTAAGGTTGGCCATCAACTATTGAAAATCATTAAAACTGAAGAGTACCTCAATTTTCCTTTGAAGCCCATTAGGTGACAAGGCTAAGTGGATCATGTTGTTAGTGAATAAAAAAATGACATGAAAACATCAAAAGTACCTTCCACCATCCATCACATGTTCTACTTATATCCATTTTTCAATACAATAACAAGAAGAGGGCATGATCCCTAAAATACTAAACTAATATTGAATCTTAAGACAGGAAACTTGCATAGCATCTGATTGCAACTCCTTAAATGTCATGTCATAGTTTGGCATTGAGGTATGAGTTTGGTGTTGTCAATGACATAAATATAAGTTATCCTATCCTTTGCTACAACATTGTTTTTATGTATTAGTTTTCACTCCTTTTAACATTTATTATGGCCCTTGTTTTGTAGCAAAGTTGGCCAGTTATGTTCTAAATGTTGTGCTTCTACTTTCATGAATATTTCTCTTTTTGGAGTGATCAGGGTCCGGACAAAAATGTCATTGGATCCAATCTTCTCCATGTCACTTTAATCTTAGCTTTGATTATAATTTTGTCTGTTAGTGTATTTCATTGAGCCAATGTCTATTCTAGTTTGTAACTGATAATTGTCTGAAATCTAATTGTATTATGGAACTGAGATTTCATGTGTGCTTTTACTTGTGCAATGTCCTTAAGATGGTGAAAAATTGCTTGGCCTTTGAATGATCAGTCTCTATGTAAATTCAACTTTAGTATTAATTACTTTACGTTGATTATTTTATTACTGTTTGAACTTTTGATCTCACAACTCAAAACTTTCAGTATCATAACTCACAACTAGATTCAGGGGTGGCAGGTGTGGGGGGGATCCTCTTGGATCCTAGAGGACATGTTGAACAAACCTTTGCTTGGGGCGTTGGACATAGGACCAACAACAAGTCCGAGTGGTTGGCTCTCCTGCAGGGACTACAATCCTTATTCAGTAAAGGCCTCCACAAGGTAATGATCTTTGGAGACGCTCGGCATGTTATTTTCAAGCTAATTAATGGTTACTCCTCCATTTCAATTAATTGTCGTCATCTGTATGACAAAGCAAATCCACTCATGTCTAAATCCTATGAGATATTCCACATTCTTCGCCAAAATAACTCTGCAGTGGACGCCCTATCAAACATGGGGGCCTCCCTATATCAAGGCCATTACAGTCTTAATGGAAACTCCCCTTACACCAAATTCATCCCCTAATGGTTTGTCGGGCTTACTCTTTCCTCACACAAGGCAAGTGGTCTTCCCTCTCTTCACTCTTGGAAGTGGCTCTTATTATCCCTAAAGGATTTTTTGAGTATCTTCCCCTTATTTCACCTTATCCCTCCACCCCTTTTCCTTCCTTCTCCCCCTCCCCTTATCCCTCCACCTTCACCTTACTCCTTTCCCTAGCTATCTTCTTACCCCCCTCCCTTATCCCTCCCCTCACCCTTCCTCTCACCACCTCACCCCATCCTTCCATAGCTGGCTCCCACCTCGTGCTCCTTCCCGAAGGGTCTCCTCATTCATTGCACTATCCTGCAATGTCTCTCACCCCCCCCCCCACCTCATGGATATTTCTCTGCCTGCATCCTCTCTTGGGCAATGTTGGATTTATGGCTCACCACCCCCGATTTAATTGCCCCTCCTCCTCGCACACTCCAAGTCTTCTCAATCATCTCGTTATGTCTTCTCCTCAAAGCAGCCTGCAAGCTCGTTTCTCTCCTTCTCTCGTCTCTGTCTTGAATGAGATTCCTCCAGAGTGCATTCTCTTGGATGTAATTGCAGGTGTAGGTGAAGGGTGGCTACAGGAAATTATGTGGGAAGCTCTCCTGCTCGCTAGGACTTTTGTGAAGGAAAGACCTGCCCTCGCAGCCTTTTCCTCCTGCTCCTGTAGCACCCTTACAGGCTCTTCATTGTGGTTTGTGAACATTGATTCTGGCTCCAGTCTCCCGTCCGAAGCTCAGTCTCTCACTACTGAGAAAAGCACAATTTTGGGTTGTCACTGTTCAGGGTGGAAGGAAGGTGCAATGGGAACCTTATCCTGTCAAAGCAAGGAGGGTGCCTCTCTCCAGTAGGAGCTTAAAGTGATCAAGTATATCCTTAGTGGCCTCTCTACTGAGAATCAGGCTTGCGTGTTAATAGGCCCAGTCCGTGCTTTGCATAGCAAATTTTCCCGTATCGATCTCTCTCCAGGAATCGACAGAATGTCTCAGGCTAATGTAAATGCTGGCATTATGGACGTAAAGAAGAATCTCATGCGTATTTAAGAGATGATATTGATAGGCATAATGGATAATAAGGAAATAGCACAGGAGGTCAAGAGCATGGGGGAAGTGGTGAGTTATACCTCTCTGCAAATTAGCAATCATGACACAAGGATCGATGAAAACGAGAGAAATCTCAGGGAGATAATTGGTAAGGTTGATAGAATTCAGGAAGATCTCCAGCGTCTGATAAACATGAATCAAGGTAGGAAGGTGAATGAAACCCCTGCAGCTACACTGCACCCCATGGAGCAGGAGTCAGTGGTTCAACCCATGAAGCTTAGAAGCAATCCTTAATTGGTTCTCTTTTAATATGTTAATATGTTTTACTGTATTTTTCTTTGCAGTCAGTTTATAAGGGTATACACTACCCCAGGCACTTGTTGTTTTGCAAATTCCCCATGTGTAGTTTTTTGGACATCTCTTTGGATAAGTTTTGTGTGCAGCATCTTTGAAGTACAAGATCTCTCTGTTTCCGCTATATTCTCTGTAATGCATAGCCTATTTTATAAAAAACCCTTTTAGTTTTTGTTAAAAAAAAAATCACAACTAGATTCAACCAAGTAATATTATGATTTATATGTGAATGACATTTGCATCTTTCCATCATTTCATTTGATTTTTTTTGTGATTATTGACAGTGTATATAGGTGACTTAGATAAAATTTCTTTTCCATTATTTAGTTTTAGAGAGAAGCCACTCATGTTCACACATGTCATTTTTCATAGCTAGGAAATGAAAGCAGCTTTCTTAGTTAGGGAAAGGAAGCATCTTTGGAAATGTCATAATCTCGTGTTTTTTATGTGAACTCTACAGCTAATTTAAATATAAATGAAGAAAAACCTGAAGGCATGGATGAAGTCAATGGCTCTAGAGATGATGAAATAAATGATTGTACCCACACTTTCAGAAATTTTATATGTGGTGATGAGGCTCTGAGAACTGCTCTTGATGAACCATATTTATTGCAGAAATCAATTCATAGGGGAAATATTAATGTTTCTCTGTTATTCAGTGCATCAAATATAATGTTTCTCTATTTTATTCCAATAAACTCTGTTTATCAAATTCATGAAATTGGAAACCACAACCACATCAATGGTATTTTCATGAAACACTATTTTCTCATTCACAATAGTCCATGTTGAACTACAATAGCTTCTCACAAACTATTTATCTTTCAGACAAACTTCATGCACTAATGAAACCCTAACTAATGTGTCCTCCTTCATTTAGTTAAACTTGACTAGAGAAGGAAAAATAATTTCAAAACAATTGGCTAATAATAGCCTAGAAAGGAACGCCACATATGGAAGAGAATCTCACTGAAACAATGCTATTCCAAAATAGTTATTACACATCTCTCATGTGAAAGGAATACTCTTCAATGTGTTTGAAGAAATATCTTTTCAAGGAATATTCCCTACTCATGCACGTGTACGGAATTTGTCATAAATGTGTGATGAATCCACCATAACTGCCATGCCTTACACTGACCAAAAATAAAACTGTAGCTGTTGGAGTGATGCAATCACCCCTTCATGACCAACTCATCATCCCAGGTAATAAAGGGGAACATGTTTA
>LPNX010088308.1:6247-101962 GCA_001517045.1 Pseudotsuga menziesii | reverse complement strand
TTTATATTAATTTTTTTTTTCTAAATTTAAAATATTCAATATTATAGTTAATTATATCTCCTATAAATTTAATTTAAATATAATTTTAAATTAAATTTTAAAAGAAACAAATATTAATATATATTTCAATATATGTTTGTTTTAAATATTACCCAAGAGAAGAAGCTTGCCATGAAAATGAAAAGTAGAACATTTCATCACTAGGCGAATCACTCTAATTACTACACATACATTGAAAAAATTAATTGCACATTTCACTTTCTAATTACTACATAGACATTGAAAAAATTAATTGCACATTTCACTCTTGAGAATGATTGCTAGGCGAATCCCTCTATGATCCCACATTTCACTCTCTAATTACTACACAGACATTGAAAAAATTAATTGCACATTTCAGTCTTGATAATGATTGGTAGGCGAATCCCTCTATGATCCCTCTAATTCCTACACAAACATTGAAAAAGTGGATTTTATTCCTAAGTGGATTTGATCCCTCTAATGATAGTAGCTTATTATTTTAATTGATTATAATGTTATCTATTTCGGAGATTGATAATTGTGTCGAGTTATTTAAGAGGTATTATTCCAGTAAGAAACTAAAGATAGTAAGTTTACATGGATGTAATCCCTTGGCACATGTAACATCAATGGAAAATTTCACACCATGTAATTATCTGCAAAAAATTTAACCCCATGTAATTATCTACAAAAATATGTTGGCCTACTAAACAACCATGCAAGGCTTCTTAAAAAACCCATGGTAAATTGCATTCAAGGAGATTTCATTATTTTTTTTTTACCAAATTTCGATTAAAAATAAGGAAAATAAAAAATAAACTACTCTTAAAATAAATTATAAAATTTCAAAAAATATATTATTTGAAACACTAATCAATACATTCATTTCCAAAGATTGTTTTTCCATGAGCATTGTACCATCCATCTGTGAATCATAATAAAACAAAATTAAGATTTGCACAAATTCTGAATTCATTATTATACTTTAAAATTAGTCTCTATCACTGGATGACCGAATTTCTAACCATGTTTCGATCAAGTGAAAATGGTGAAGAGCATCTCAATATCTGCCACCATGTTGAAACTCATCTAGGCGCTGAAGAACGCTCTTACATTTCCTTGGAAATGAATTTGCTACATGTTGAGCAACAGGAGCACTGTTCTTAATGCAAAGATAACGAACCTAACGTCAATTCCAACCAGCTAAAGAACTTTCCAACTCTCACAAGCACCATGTGAGAGTTGGAGTTGAGTTGAATTAGCTCCACCTCAAGCAAGATAGTCATTGATAGTAATATCATACTCATAATCGACATTTGCATGAAGAGATGTAAGCAAAAACGATGTTATACATTTCCAAATGCAAACGACGGTTTTTTAAATTCAAACTAGAAGTGTAATTATATTGTAATTGTTGTACTTAAAAGGTGGAGAGCATATTAAAATTTCCTTAGTTTCGAAAATTGTAGCGAGAAACGAAATACCAAGTTCAGAATTTATAAATGTGTTTTACTAACATAGATCTATCTTAAAAAAAGTCTACCAATTGTCAAAATAGATCAAATTTAGAATGTGCCTCTTCTATGCAAAACAAAAGAAGAATGATTGTTTGGGGTAAAATGGAAAACCCTAGTGTGACTCTAAATCTAAATCATATTTACATTTACTTAATCCTTACAAAATTATTGTCTCTATTTTCCAGTTTAACAATTTATTCAATTCTTAATACTTATTACTTATATTGAGATAATCCTCATAATTCTATTTGTGTTTTCAACTTAACATGTTCCTCACAATGTTGATCAAACTCCAGTTTTGTGTAACCCCCCACGACTGAAACCAGCCTAGATCCAAATCCTAGGCTCTATCAAGCGCCGAGAGGGATCAAATCTCTCGAGGTGCAAACCTCTTCTCAAGTATTGCACTCAAGGAGCTTTTTGAGGAGAGATTTGCACCTCGAGAGATTTGATCCTTCTCGACGCTTGATAGAGCCTAGGATTTGGATCTAGGCTGATATTTCTTACAACAAAGTATTATAATTAATTAATATATCATAATAAATTTGTTTGTATATTTGAAATCGCAAACTGTAGATCAATATTTCTTTCCTAATATATATAATTGAAATCGCAAACTTTTCCAAAACTTGTCAATAATAGTACTAGTCTAGTTGTCGTCCTCTCTACGCCTCTCCATGAGTCAACGTTTTACAAGGCAATTTGTATAATAAAGCATAAAATCCAGGCACTTTGAAGAACATTTCTTTTTTCTTAATTTCCCTACCCTTTCATATGTGCGAGGCATCCACTTGTATTTGTCTTTTTCATCTAGTTTTATTAAATATTTTTCTTACCTCTCTATCAAGTCTTTATTTCACATGGTCCTTATTTAAGAATTCTGTAACGAATAACTATCTTCACAAAATTTAGGATATTTAAAATTAATAAAAAATAAATAAATCAATTTTAAATCATATATATAAATTTCTCAAACTTTGAAATTCTATTAATAAACATTCCAGCAAAACCAAAGACTGTTTAGTTGTTGCAAAGACACTTTTCCAAAACTTGTCAATAATAATACTACTCTAGTTGTCGTCCTCTCTATGCCTCTCCATGAGTCAACGTTTTACAAGGCAATTTGTATAATAAAGCATAAAATCCATGCACTTTGAAGAACATTTCTTTTTTCTTAATTTCCCTACACTTTCATATGTGGGAGGCATCCACTTGCATTTGTCTTTTTCATCCAGTTTTATTAAATATTTTTTTAGGGAGTTAACTTTTGAACAGACCGTTTGCACCGATCGGACGACCACGGTCGCGTGAGCGGTTACGTCCGACAACCGCAGTATCGATACAAACAGTCGGTTAAATAGGATTCTTTTTTTAGTGTTGCAAAAACTTTTCCAAAATTTGTGAACAATAATGCTAGTCGTCATCCTGTCTATGCCTCTCCATAAGTCAACGTTTTACCATAAAATCCATGCACCTTGATGAACATTTATTTTTTCTTAATTTCCCTATACTTTCATACATGTGTGAGGCATCCACTTGCATTTGTCCTTTTTAGTCGATTTTTATATTGGTGTGACACGATACAAACGGTCATCATATACAATATTATAATGGTATCTAAAAATAAGTCTTTTTAAAATGTTTTGTTTCTTCATTTTTAAATCTTTTGTTTCCATTTCATTACAAGTCTTTCTTTTCATATAAATAATATGCTTCATCGAATCTTATTTATTATTTTTTTTTACCTCTCTATCGAGGCTTTGATCGAAGTTTTCTTTGATCAAGTTTATTTTCTTCACATTTATATCAAGTTTTTATTTCATAGTGAATGTTAAAATGTTTTGACCTAAATGGTCCAAACATCTCTCAAGATCTGATTTAAGGTAAGTTTCCAAAGAATTCTCAATATCCTCGAAAATTGGTAATGCCATAATTGTAATGCAAATCAGGAGATAAACCTAAATTGAAATTCTAGTCATAGCATTAGAGTTGGGATCTTTTGTTTTCAATTATATATTTTTCATTAATTTTTTTGTAAGAAAGTTAACAAGTGAATTTTATTCGCAATAACTATTTAATTTTTAAATATGAGCATGATCTACACATAATGTAGTTTACCTTTCATATTTTTTAATCCTAACTTTTTTTTAAAAATGTAATTTTTTTAAGTTAACATTTTAATGTTTGAATTGCATTTTATACACCTTTTTGTTTGCAACAATTTTTTTGTCATGTTTATGTAGAGTGGTAAGAAAAATTTCTTTTTTTTTTTATGAATAAGAAGGGTTCATTCTATTACTTGAATTGAAAAAAGAAAATTGTTACATATTTGAGTCTGTCCAGAACATGGAGTTAGACTATAGTTATGAGACCAAAAAAGGATAATGTGATGTAAAGTCCAAACAAAGAATTTGGACATAGTGTTAGCTTCCCAACCATTATACATTGGCAGCTTATCAAGCGAAAAAAACATAAAGGGGAGGGTTGGTCCTACAATGAGCCACTGACAAACCAAACAGGGAGCAAAACTAGTAGATTTGGAGAGATCAGTTAATCTTTCCTTGTGGACTCGGTCTCGTCATCATTTTCCCTGCTTGTCCCGTTCTCCTTGGAATCGTGGTCTTGATTCTTGGCTCCCTGAGGGCATTGGAAGGGTGGCTTCGAGAGGCGGATAATGTCCGTCATGTGAGCAAGATTTTGGTAAACTTCTTCCTTGAATACGCTAACCGTAAGTTTCACCATATCACCAAAGCTTTCCATTTCCCTCATAGCTCTCGAGAGTATATATTTCAGCCTCCAATATTTTGAAATAACCACATCGAGCCCAAACCAAAGATTAAATTCCCCAAAGAATTCATTTTGCATTAAACCAATGGAGTCGTGAATGTGAGTCGAGGTATCCTCGCATAAGAGGGATTCCCAATCTATGTTTACAACTTGTCTTTCCCTTGAGAAATCATGGAAGAATATTTTTAGAAAGACGACCTTCAAATGTTGGAACGCGGAGCGGTGGGATGTATGTGACGATCTTTCGCAGGGGAGGAGTAGTGCCAGGGAAAACTAGGATGATCAATGTTTGCAGGCAGGGAGAGCCAAAGAAACTTTCCTTAGACTGCTGCAAGAAGATACAATCTTTGTTCACAGTGTTCATCCTATGAACAAACATGGCCGTGTGGTTTTGATAGTCCTTCTAGTACCAGAGCTATCATGATTTGCAACATGGTGGAGCTACTCCTCGTATCTTTGGTAGTTCGTATATCAAAATAGATGCACTAGGAATCCATCATTGTAGGTGTGAATGACAATTTAAACCTGGGGTTTGTGGGGGAAGGTGTTCCTCTTTCCTTGGAACATGCCCTGTCTCCCTCACCCCACCCGTCTTCCTTGTTGGGAAAGAAAAAACCACTCTTTTGAAGAGTAAACATCCACAAGAATTCCAAATATCTTTTCTAATTTTTAGATGTGTAATTTCATAACTATGGAAAATAATTATTTATATATTTTAGAAAAAAAATGAATTAAAAATCTAATATTAAAACATAAATAGGAAATGATATACCATTAGATAAAGAACTCAATTACGAATCCACCATCATCAAGTTCATTGAATCACCACTTAACACAAAAGAGATGAAGGGATGTCACCCCCCGGGAATTAGAGTTGTATAAAATACTAAAAAGGGGAAGGATTGGTAACTTTATTGGAAGGGGAAGGATTGTCCAAATTAGCATGTCTGGTTCTGAACTCAGATGGATAAAATTTGAGACTTATAAATTGAGGAATCTATTCCATTATGTAGCATGATCTCCTGTTAGACCAAGTTCCTAGGTACTTTTCCACCTTCTCCTCCCTCTTAGGGCTTGATTTGAACATGCGTATGCTAGGGAGAAAATTCGTTGTGACCTTAGAAGGTGTACTAACTGTGGAGATATCCTAAAAATTTCTCCTGCCCTGACCCCAAGGATCTTCTCCCACTCTCACTTGTCTTCCATCACCAATCTTCTAGGAAATCCACTAACCAACTAAAGAATAGGCCATGATCATTGCCTTCCAACCAATTGAACCATTCTTGAAAGTTTTATTTGGATTTCTGATCCATTCTATTAAGCTGATTCTAGAGTATTATTTAGACAAAATTATCCTTCCCCATAGTGTTTCAGAGTTTTGGAAGAATCTCCGCATGGTTTTTGCCACTAGGGCTTTGCAGAACAACTCTAAATTCTTTATACCCCATCCTCCTAGTTCCTTTGGAAGGGCTAGGATCTTCCACTTTACCAGGGGAATTCCTTCATCCTGCTTGCTTGCTGTCCACAAAAATGAGAAGCATTTCTTTCTGATTTTTGTCAAAATACCCTTGGGTATATATGCTATTGAAGCCCAATACATTGGGATGCTTTGGAAGACTTATTTTAGGAGTATTTTAGGAGTATTGTCCTTCCGCCTCTGGAAAGGAACCGATTTGCCCAACTTTTTATCCTACTATCTATCTTTTTGAATAACCAGACCCAATCTTGGAATGAGAAAAAAATTGGTTTCAGCACAAATCCCAGGTATTTGAAGCCCTCCTCGACAAGAGTGATTTTATAAGGTAATATCTCCCTTTTCCTCTATAACATATCATCAAAAGGAAATCATTATGAATGAGATTGGATTTTCCCATGTTAACCACCATTCCTATGGCACTTTTGTACTTGTCTATCAGAGTAATGAAATCCTCAAGGTTCCTGATGGATACTTCACCAAATAAAAGTACATCATCTACAAAGAGCATGTGTGTGATTTCTTCAGTATTGGATACTTTGATGCCCTTTATCATCATGTCTTCTTTGGCTTTGTGGATGAACCTAGTCAGTGATTCTGCCACCAGAAGGAAGATGAAGGGAGAGAGAGGGCATCCTTGCCTTAAGCCTCTTGAGGGGATAATTTTTTTTGAAGGGGATCCATTTGTTAGAACAACAAAAGAGGTGGATTGTAGACAACCCATAATCCACTCTACTACTTCCAGGGCTACTCCAATTTTTATCAATAATAGTCTTACAAATTTCCAACCTACCCTGTCATAAGCTTTAGATAAGTCTAGCTTTAAATAAAAGGATTTTTGTTTTTCCTTTTTGATCATGTGAACTGTCACATCCCCTCATCTCCGATGGGGACGTGACTACGAGTTGTTGCTATCATTTAAGCAGTGATCTAATCCCCATGAACATCATAATAAAAACACATTGAACTAACATACATAGATGCATAACAAATGCAATTATACAACAGAATCAAATTCATTCATTCAAGCATTCATCATCTTCATCATAATCTATCAAGAAAATAAAGTTGCAGAGGTTAAATACACAAGAGATACTTATCTTGAAAGGAGCTTGTCTTGCAACCAGCTATGTCGCTGCAACATTCCACCCAACCATAGGCCAGTGTGCTCATCAATATCTCAGCAACACTGCCACCCCCGAGCTGGGCATGATTCCCACAAGGAATAAAGGAACAACAACAGGCTCACACATAGCCAAAGACATATCAAACTTTGGTCAAGCCAAAACTACATTTGGGTTTATCAGGCTGCTAAGGAGGTGGAAAGGTTGAATTTCTAAGCTAGTGAGCTCAACCACAGAGCTATGGACACCTACATAAGATCTGGCTTGGATTTCCCAACACCTACACACCCAAAACAAGGAAGCATCCCCTTATCTGCTACACAGTCCCTTAGGCTATGCCTTCCATTCTAGTGCTCTTCAGGGTGTGAAAAGAAGAAAAACCATCCCCTCTTGATCTATCTATGAGGTTCCTTTCCACACTAGGTTTATCAAGATAATTCTTCCCTCTTCCACTCCAAACCAGTTCAGACCGAAACACGGGATTCCCACACACAAAATACAAGTTCTGGGTTTGAGGAAAAACGTCTCGGGAAAACAGAAATGGAAGATAGGTAAAAAAACCCCTTGATAGCAATTCGATTTCCAGAAACGTTTATGGGCTTCACATGGCCAAAACGACCTCAACACGCACCCAAAAATAGTGGGTATCTTCTACCATTCGTTGTGCAACAAAAAATGGGTTTTCTTAGTCGGGTAATGAGGGAACAACAACAAAAATGTTAGGGGAAGAGCCCAACCACTGAGCTTTGCCAAATCCACTTCCCATCCATTGGGAAAAATGAAGAAACAACCAAAACGTGAATGGGAAAATGCACACGAGGAAGAGAAGGACGTGAATTCCTAAGGGAATGGGCAACATTTTTGGGCATTTACTTGGCGCATAAGTCAAAAACACGTTTTTCAAAAACTGATGTCTTCTCAAATTCAAATTTGACTTCCATACTCTTCCCATACCCATGCAATAACTACCTCAACCAACTTCTTGGCAGAAATAAATGATCGGACACAAAAGACAAAATGGGTAGCTGACAATTTGATGGGTTTTCCCTTTGACATTTGGCTTTTCCCCATTGGCTTAAAGGTTTGAATATTTCCCCTCCCTTATCATTAGGAAATCATGCCCCCATCTCTTTAATGTTGCATTGGCATAGTTGGTTGTGGGTATTTTAATTAAATTGAATATGTGCATGATGTCCAAATTATAATTTGTTGGGCTAGCACGAAATACCATCAGCATCGATTTTAATTGTTAAAACATAAACCACTAAATCAATGGCGGGGACTTGGACTTTAGTGCCACAACATGATTAAATACAATATTTCCATAATATATATTTTAATGCAAACGGGGTCAAAACTGGGGTGTTACATGAACTGTCTCCTGAGGAAATGACAATGCATCATGAATATTTCTGTTATTTAAAAAACCAGATTGTTCTTCAGAGATAATTTCACTTAAAATTGGTTTGATCCTCAAAGCTAAGACCTTGGCGATGATTTTGTAAATCATGTTGCAACAAGAGATAGGTTTGAAATCATCAAATGATTGAGCTTTCTGTTTTTTGGGAATTAGGGTCAGAAAAATTGAATTTAAACTCCTGAGCACTTTCCCAGAACCCTGTTATTCTTTAACCACCTCTAGAATATCATTTTTCATCATATCATAAAAGCCAAGGTAAAATTACAGAGTAAAACCATCAGACCTAAGGTTTTTTCTTTTTTGAAAGGAATGTAAATTATAACTGATCTATTCCTCTGATATTTCTTTTGTGATTTCTTCGTTCATTTGTTTAGTTATCATTCTCGAAAAAAACCCTAAACCTTCCAGAATTTCCTGAATTGGGCACCCTTCTGGTTCTCTGAAGATGTTTTGAAAAAAATCCACCCCTGCTTCTGCTTTCTCCTCAAAAGCACGTACCAATCTTCCCTCCTTGTTTCTAATTTCACATATTGTGTTTATATTTCTCCTGTGAGAGGCATAGCTGTGAAAGAATTTGGAGTTCTTGTCCCCTGCCTCAAGCTACAATGCCCTACTTTTTAGGCATAATATTTTTTCTTCATTAACCAAAAGCATTTCTTTCTTGTTCTCCAAGGATTTCAATATTTATATTTCCTCAATGCTGAAAAGTCCACTCTCATTTTCCTGGAATAATACCTCTAGCATTTCTTCTACTTCCTTCAGTTCTTTTTGTAAGGAGGCCTTATGTATTTTTCCCCATTCTTTGGAAATTTTCTTTGCCCTAGAAAGGTTGTCTACAAACTGTTGCATTGCAATTTGATTCAGTTCTCTTCTTATGGGCTACCAGGCATTTTGAATTTGGACTCTGTACTGTTCATCTTCCAGCAAAAGGGGATTCAATTTAAAAGGGGCTAGAGGTTTCTTGTCTGGGGGTATTACTAACAAGGAGATAATTATGTGATTAGAATTCCCCCATGTCTCTACTATAGATTTTAGGGTTAGGTTTCTACTTAGGATATTTTCTTTGACCAAGAATCGATCCAGTATTTTAGAGATGGCTTGTGTAACTCATCTCTTATTCCTCCAAGTTGGTTCAAGTTTTAGAGGAGAAATATCCACCAACTTCTCTTTTTCAAAAAAATTCAGGAAAAATAGAGTCAGGGCATCTTGTCTGGCATTTTCGCCCCAAATTTATCCCACAAAGAGGGTTAAATTTAGGCCTCCCCCTAAGATAACATTGGTTTGATACATTACTCCACTGAGACTGAACTTTTCCCAAAATATTTCCCCGTCAAAGAAGGGTCCATACACATTTAAAATTGTGAATGTTATTTGTGTTTCTTTGTCACTAGTTTGGTTTCTAAAACTAAATCATATTTTCTTGTTGCAATGTCCAATACTGGACTCCATGTTGTTAATAAATCTCCCAAGTGCCTCTCAGCATCTAAACTTTCCATTTCCTAGTCTTTGAGGATCCCCTTGACTATGGCTTCTACTTTTGAACCTTCTAACATAGTTTCCTGGATCATTAAAATTGTGGATTTGAGGTTCTTGACCAACCTTTTTAAGGCGGTCTTTTTAGAGCCCCCCCCATCCCTCTTGAATTGTAAGAAAGAAGATGAACTAGGAACCATCTCAAGGGGTCGTTACTCTAAGAGCCCGCTTTAGTGATGCATGTTTCCCTTGTTTAATATTTAAGGCTTCCTGAACTTGAGCCTTGGAGAGTAAGGTTTTTCTGCCTAGTCTAGGTTTTTGTGAGGAATTGAGATCCAATCCTCCAGACGAGATCCCTTCCTCTGATTTATCTAAAGAAGAGCTTCAAGACCTAAGTTCATCAAATCTTTTAAAGTGGGTTAATTAATAATTTAATAAAGTTTTATATAACAATGTTAATAATTTTTAAAAATCTTTACAATAAACAATATTAAATTAAAAATTTTAACAATACTCTAACTAAGCAAACTTAACCTAAATCTATAAACTTGTTTTATAACTCATTAGTTTAAACTAATTTTAAAAATTAACCACCACAGAAGTCTATCTATAGAAATTACTTCCCTATACGGAAGGGAAAACTGGAATCATGTTCGGTTACTGGAGAAGTTAAGAGTTAAAATCATGAAGAGAGCGGAAGATCTGAATTTCTTAAAAACCTGCAGAGACAAGAAGCTAACTCCCTCATTTGCTATAATCAACCACCGTATGCGCAATAACCATAACCAGAAATTATTTGAAAAATTAAGCTTTACACTGGTCAGAACATAAATCAAGAGGACATGCGCTAGCTTGAACCGCCTATCCAAGGATGCATTATCCCTCTAGCTCAAGCTCTCGGCCACCATCAGTCTGGAATTATGGAAGATAGCAGATGTTAATATAGCCCTCAAAGTCAGCAATAAAAAATGTTTAACCTGGGAGAGACAACAAAGAAAGATCGTCGGCATGGATAAGGAGGTCACTGGCATAAGGGACAAGAATAACGCTGGCACAATGGAGAATGGTCTTGATCCCAGCGTAGAGCTTGATAAGGGACTCGTCAACAAGGAACATGCCAGTGATCACAACAAGAACCTCTCGAGCCAAAGTCTTGGTCCCAATGAGGAGATTAAAAGGGGACACGCCATTTTATCCAGCAATCATAACAAGGAACACACCAGTAATCATAACAAGAAGGAACACACCAGTGATCACAACAAGAATGTAGTTAACCTCTCGAGCCACGCGCTGACTAATATTGAGAGCAGTATTCTAAAGAAAGGCTTAAACTTCGCCTTAGTACCTAGATCCATCCCCACCGAGACCATCATATGTAATATAGAGGACTGCATTCAGAATTTGAGTGCTTTGGACAAGGAAACCATCAAACAAGATTGTGCTCTAGTCCTTAGGAAAGCCCAAATACCCAAGAACAACATCACTAAAGAAGAACAATTAGCCTTAAGAAACCTAAAATCCAACAATCACATAGTTATATTAAAAGCACACAAAGGAGGTGCTACGGTCATCCTAGACAAAGCGGCTTACAACGCGAAGATGTTAGATCATCTTACGACTAGCGGGAGCTATAGAAAACTTAACAAAAACCCCATTTCTAAAATAATAAGAGAGGTAAAAAGAACTCTTAAAAACTCAAACCTTGATGGAAGAATTAAGATGCGGCTTACCCCTAACCATGAGATTACACCCAAAATTTATGGCCTCCCAAAAATTCACAAAGAAGGAGTACCCCTCCGGACCATCGTTAATACCATAGACTCCCCCACTTATGAGCTGGCAAAACACGTAGCCAAAATCCTAGGCCCCCTGGTAGGTAACACGGACTCATACATTAAAGACTCAAGTGAATTTGTGGAGTTGATTAAAAAGAAGAAGGTAGAACCCAATGACATAATCTTGAGTTTTGATGTGGTCTCCCTGTTTACTAAGATAGCTTTAGATGAGGCCATCCAAGTCATCAATGAGGTAACAGACCTAGACACAGCAAGGTTAGCAGAAGTCGGTCTCAGATCCACTTTCTTCAGTTTTCAAGGAGAATTCTATGAGCAAACCACCGGGGTAGCCATGGGGTCCCCCCTCTCACCCATACTTGCAAACCTCTACATGGAAAAATTTGAGAAAGAGGCTCTGAACTCCTACCCACTAAAGCCTTCACATTGGAAGAGATACGTGGATGATACAAATGTGATTTGGTCGCATGGGGAAAACAAGATTAAAATGTTTTTTGAACACCTTAAAAATTGTTCAGAAAATATCAAGTTCACAATGGAACTGGAGGAGAATGGGAGCATCCCATTTCTTGATGTCTTGATAACTAGGAAAGAGGATGGGACCTTAGGACATAGGGTTTTTAGGAAGAAAACAAATACGGAGAGCTACCTCCATGCAGATTCCCACCACCACCCCTCCCAGAAAATAGGAGTCATTAACACTTTAGCAATTAGGGCTTCTAGAATTTCTGATACTGACCATCTCCAAGAAGAAAAAGACCATCTCAAAGAGGTCTTTTTGAACATAGGTTATGAGCCTAGGACTGTTAAGAAGGCCTTAGATAAGGCCAATAGGGTACTTGCAGATAACCATACAACACCTAAGGATTTGACTGACGACAACAATACCCATACTTGTGGCACAAAATCCTACTTACCGTACATCCAAGGGGTCACCAACAAGATATCCAGAATCCTTAAAAGGAGTAATATTACAACTTCATTCAAACCCTTAGAAACTATTAAACAAAAAATGAAATCTGTAAAAGACCCGATCGACCCAAAACAACTTAGGGGATTCTACAACATCCCATGTTCGTGCAATACTAGCTATATAGGTGAAACTGGTCAATCTTTCCACACCATACTTAAAGAACATGAAGCCGACATGAGGATTGAACGAGTCCGTACCTCGGCCTTGGTAGAACATTGCGCCAAAACCAAACATCAAATTTTCCTTGAAAACACCAAAATCCTAGCCAAAGAGAACCACTATTTTAAAAGAAAATTTAGGGAAGCCCTGGAAATCATCAAACATCCAAACAATCTGAATAGAGATGGAGGCCTCGAAGTCAGCACAAACTGGCTTCCCTCTATCCTCAAATCTAAATTAAGTAGATAATCATTTTTCCTTAAGTCAAGTAACCCTAATTAAAAAATCACTTTTCAAACTTATATTATGAATTTCAATTTTGAAATTCCTAACCCTTCTTTAACAATTAAAATTTAAAATTTAAAACTTTTAATATAAAATTAATTTCTTAAAAAACTTTTTAAAATTATAATTAATAAATTTAAAACTTTGAAAATTAATTTTTTTAAAAACTTTGAAAAATTAATTTTATAGAAAACTTTTAAAATCATAATTAAGATTAATTAATTTATAAGTTCAAAAATTGAAGAAAAGTCACTAACACCTTCCCAAACTATTAACCAGAATAGTATTGGTAAGAAGTATTACAATCACCAATAATTGGTTAAATTTTAATAAAGACTTATAAATTTAAAACTTGGGTTAATTAATAATTTAATAAAGTTTTATATAACAATGTTAATAATTTTTAAAAATATTTACAATAAACAATATTAAATTAAAAATTGTAACAATACTCTAGCTAATCAAACTTAACCTAAATCTATAAACTTGTTTTATAACTCATTAGTTTAAACTAATTTTAAAAATTGGTTAATTTTTATAATAGTAAATTACAAAATTAAGAATTTTTAAATAAAACACCTTAAAACAATTTAGGTTTTTAGTCGTTCCTTCCATCCATGAACTCTCTGAACCGACATCCTCTTGTCACCGCATCCTATTACTATTTATTCAGCTCTTTCACTCTTCATGTTACTCAACAATCTGTCCTGATGATGGATCCTGTTTTGGATTCGAAACGTCGACATACAATTATGAATACTGTGGTTTTTCCGATTCTTCCTGAAATTAACCACCACAGAAGTCTAGCTACATATATTTGTTACTTGTTCTTCATGAAGAATTGTAAATGTTAGATACCAAAAAGTGTCTATTATCTATGCATAAGTTACTAAGTATTATTATTTATATAATTGTTTATTTCAAATATCAAACTCATTCTTATTCTTTCTTTTAGCTAAACAAATTATATGCCATAGACTGTCTATAAATACCACAAACTGTCTGTAGTATATGTATCAATCAATACTTTCATTTTATTTGTATTTTCCAAAACTTGTCAATAATAATACTAGTCGTCGTCCTTCCTATGCCTCTCCATGAGTCAACGTTTTACAAGGCAATTTGTCCTTTTTAAGTCGATTTTTATATGTGTGAGGCATTTGTCCTTTTTAAGTCAATTTTTATATTTGTGTGACACGATACAAACGGTCATCATATACAATATTATAATGGTATCTAAAAATAAGTCTTTTTAAAATGTTTTGTTTCTTCATTTTTAAATCTTTTGTTTCCATTTCATTACAAGTCTTTCTTTTCATATAAATAAAATGCTTCATCGAATCTTATTAATTATTATTTTTTACCTCTCTATCGAGACTTTATTTCACATGATCCAAGTTTTCTTTCCACCAATAAAATGTTTTTTATTTTCCTCTTTGATTAAGTTTTCTTTCCACCAATAAAATGTTTTTTATTTTCCAACACATGATCCAAGTTTTCTTTCCACCAATAAAATGTTTTTATTTTCCTCTTTGATCATGTTTTCTTTCCACCAATAAAATGTTTTTTATTTTCCTCTTTGATTAGGTTTATTTTCTTCACCTTTATATCAAGTTTTTATTTAAGATAGTCCAAAAGTAAATGTTAAAAAGTTTTCATCTTAATGTGGTCCAAACATCTCTCAAGATCTGATTTAATGTAAGTTTCCAAAGAGTTCTCAATATCCTTAAAACTTGGTATTGTCATAATTGTAATGTAAATTAGGAGATCTTTTGTTTTCAATTATATGTTTTTTATTTTTTTAGAAAGTTAGCAAGTGAATTTGATTCATAATAACTATTTAATTTTTAAATATGAGCATGATTTACACAGAATGTAGTTTACCTTTCATATTTTTTAATCTTAATTTTTTTTGAAAATTGTATTTTTTTAAGTTAAAATTTTGATGTTTGAATTGCATTTTATACACCTTTGTGTTTGCAACAAATTTTTTTCTCATGTTTATGTAGAGTGGTAAAAAAATTACTGTAATTTTTTTTATCAGTAAGAATGGTTTATTCTATTACTTGAATTGAAGAAAGAAATTTGTTACATATTCGAGTCTGTCCAGAACATGGAGTCAGACAATAGTTATCAGACCAAAAAATGATAATGTGATGTAAAGTCCAAACAAAGAATCTGGACATAGTGTTAGTTGCCTAACCATTATACATTGGCATATTATCAAGCAAAAATACATAAAGGGGAGAGTTGGTCCTACAATGAGCCATTCACAAACCAAACGTGGAGCAAAACTTGTATATTTGGAGAGATCAGTTAATCTTTCCTTGTGGACTCGGCCTCGTCATCATTTTCCCTGCTTGTGCCTTTCTCCTTGGAATCGTGGTCTTGATTCTTGGCTCCCTGAGGACATTGGAAGGGTGGCTCCGAGAGGCGGATAATGTTCGTCATGTGAGCAATATTATGGTAAACGTCTTCCTTAAATATGTTGACTATAAATTTCACCATATCACCAAAGCTTTCTATTTCCCTCATATCTCTTAAGAGTATATATTCCAGCCTCCAGTATTTTGAAATAACCACAGCGGGCCCAAGCCAAATGAAATTCCCCAAAGAGTTCATTTTGCATTGTAGCAATGGAGTCACGAATGTGAGTTGGGGTCTCCTCACAGAAGGGGGCTTCCCAATCTATGTTTACAGTGTCTTTCCCTTGAGAAATCATGGAATAATATTTTTAGAAAGATGACTTTCGAATGTTGGAATGCGGAGCGGTGGTATGTTAGTGCTGATCTTTTGCAGGGGAGGAGTAGTGCCAAGGAAAACCAGGTTGATCAACGTTTGTAGGTAGGGAGAGCCAAAGAAACTTTCCTTCAGGCATCTGCAAGAAGATGCAATCTATGTTCACAGAGTTCATCCTGTTATACTGCTTCCCTCGTGCTTGAATAGTCTTCATGTACCAAGTCTAGGTGCACCGCAACATGGCTATGCGGTTGTGATAGTCCTTCTAGTATCGAAGCTATGTGATTTGCGACATGGTGGAGCTAATCCTCATATCTTTGGCAGTTCATATATTAGAATGCATGCACGAGGCACTGATCGTTGCAGGTGTGAATCACAATCTAAGGTTGGGGTTTGTGGGGGAAGGGCTTCCACTTGCCCTAGAACATGCCCTGTCTCCCTCACCCTGTTGGAGACATTTACCATCATACACACTCTTTTGGTCAAATTGGCCTAGTTAAACCACTATCCTAAGTTTAATTGACATCAGTGGAGCATTAATTGCCATCATCCAGTCACACCCACGCCTACCTACAGTCAAGGAGGCTAACTGGAGCACTCCAGGGGTGATCTGTGTGACATTAATGCACCTAATTGCTAACTAGTGGTTACAATCAGTTCAACCAGTCAGTTACAGTCAGTTAAGGCGCCTCCAGTCATTACATATATTATTTAATTATTTGGAGTCAACAAGGCGCCTGCACCAACTTCTGATGGTTAGTTCAGCTTCAATTAACCTCATCGGGGTTCATTGGAGTCATGGAGCACTAGAACTTGATGGTTGGATTGCTATGACATGTGTTTGATCTCCTTCAGTTGAGATTCAGTCATTTATTGCACTCCAACTTTAGTTAGGGTTTGGTGAGTCAATTAGGGTTTTGGTCAAGTGGTTAACTGAGTGAGATTGAATGGTTGAGAGTCAGTTAAGCTAGACTCACTCACTGAATTCGAATTGTCTCCTTAGTTATTCCAATTCTTCATGGAGTTAAGCCATTGCTCAGCATTGGAATTGTAACCCTTTATTGTTTATTAAATATACAGAGAGGAAACCAATTCTGGTTCTGATTATTTCCAATTCATGAGTATTTGTTAATTATTCTTTGATGATTTTGATTCCTAGTTCCTAGATCATGTGAAAGAATTAATATGGTAACAGAGCTTACGGCGAGATGAAGATCAATCTCTCAAAAACAAGATTTTTGACAGATTTCTCCATGAAAAGTGAGCAATAGCTCAAAATTCCAGCACTACACCAGAAGCCAAGGCTTACCACTCAATATCCCAAGTAAAGAACTTGTTGATCAAGCTTGCTTGATTAACTATGCTGGGTGTGATGAAATCCTAGAATGTGCAGGCTGTTCGACCTTATTTTTCCCTTTCTATTTTGATTTTCAGGTTTCTACAGGTGAAGCATTCACTACAGCATATCCAGATGGCCTCCTAAGTACCTCTGTTGACTCCATACAATTTCCACACATGGAAAAGTAAAATGGAGATTCAGCTATATTCCAAAGGACTCTTTAGAATCACCATGGACACTGAAGTTGAGCCTAGATCCACCATAGAAAAATCAAGATTCTTGAACAAGAAGGATGAAGCCTTCGGTTTCTTATGCCTCTCTATTTCCGATGACCTTCTCTTCCATCTTACGGATCTGAAGACACCGAAAAAAATATGGGACAAATTGGAATCTCTATACGGAAATCATGATGACTTGAGAGTTTACCAACTCGAAAATGAACTCATGTCTCTCCAACCTTCCAATTTCGAGACTCTGAATGATTTCTTTACAAAGTTCAAGCATACTGTTTTTCTTTTGAAGCAATGCAAAGTGGAGAAGGAGGATGATTAGCTCATCCTAGCCATCCTCTCCAAACTCGGGGCTGATTATTTAGTTTTTGTTTCTACATTCCGTGCGGGGAAGCTCACAACCCCCGGAGGGAAGATGCCTACACTCAATGCCTTCATTGAGTCCCTAACTAGTGAACATGACAAGCTTGTCTAGATGGGGATCATCTGATCTTCCCGTGATCAAGCCCTCCATGTCTCGGGGCCTAAATATGTGAAGGGTAAAGGAAAGCAGCAGAAAAACCAGAAAACTAAATTTGATGCTCCCAAGCCTAGAGTTGAAAATTAGCAGCATGATGAATCTTCCGGCTCAAGGAAGAACAAAGGAAAAGGGCACAATGGGAAAGAAAAAGTCAGGTGTTCTTACTGCGGGAAGGATTTTCACCCTAAACATGCCTGCATGAAGAAAAAGCTTGATGAAGCAACCTCTCTCCTTGAGAGGAATCACATCAATCTTCCGGAAAGCTTTCGGAGGAGAGATCACCAAGATCGGGAACCATAGCATGAGAAAGGTCATGCCCTCATGGAAAGCACTTCGAAGTCCAAAGCACTGGTGATTGACAGTGGAGCTTCGAATCACATGATGGCTAAAAAAGACTCCTTTTCATCCTTGGAGATTGAAAAATCCATCCCCATCCACATGGGAGATGACTCCACAATCATTTCCGAAGGACAAGGTACTGTAGATCTAGAAAATGGTTTTTTTTCTAAAGTTTTGTATGTACCGTCTCTAGCAGCAAATCTCCTTAGTGTCTATCAGATGACACATACAAGAATGCCTAAGAGAGTCTCTTTCAGCCCAAATGATGTTGAGATAACAGAAATTGCATCCGGGAAACTCATTGCAAAAGGCCTTGCAAATCATCATGCAAAAGCTATGAGTTCTCTCACTTTGTTGCGGATGCAAAGCCCACCGCTCTGCTAACTCATGGAAATGAGGTTAGTAGGCTGTGGCATGAGAGGTTTGGCCATCTTAATTTCAAATATTTGCAGCAATTACAGAAAAACTCCATGGTTGAAGGCCTCCTAGTCATCAAGGAAACCATAGGAGTCTGCAAGGGCCGTGTGATTGGAAAACACCCTGAGCACAAGTTCGATCGGGGGAAGGCAAACCGAGCTACAAGCATATTGGGGCTGATACATTCTGATATCAGTGGTCCAATGCCTGTCACATCCATGAATGGATCAAGGTACCTCCTTTACATGTTGACATCTTTATCAAGTTAATATGAATCATGAATGTTTGTGATATTAGACTCTGCTGCGAACGATATTCAAATGTTACATTAAAATATCCTAGATCTGTGAATTGTATTGCGACAGAATCACTAAGAGCACAAGTCCTCTTCTTTATTACAGAAACTTGGTTACTGCAACCATCCCTAAAACATCTCAGGTGAGACTGAATTTGCTCTGCAGGTGTTGCTAGAGAGGGTGAAACTTGTTCATGACGGTGTTTAGGGAGAGTGAGTCGAAGGGAGTCGATAGCAAGCAAACCCCTATCGACAAAAGTGTGTCAACAAATAGTTATGTTGTCGGGACCATAGTGAGAGGAAGAGGAAGATATGTTGTGGCATCCGACGAAATCTGAGATCCAGGACTGGTTCGATCAAAAGGCCCAAGAACTCGCAATAGAGGAAAACCAAAACTCTAGATTGTCAGCAGAAGAGTGGTTGGGAAGGTATATCTACTCTCATATTCATGAAATTTTCCTTTCCGCAGTTCTCTATAATTCTGTACGAGTGGTTGGCGCACCTAAATTTCCAGAAAATGAACTTCCAAGGAGGCGAACCTACTTACTAGACCCTTGAACTAATTTAGCGACTGAAAAGGGTTAACAATAAGGAATTAAGAGCCATCGATGTGTGGATTGACAACATTTTGGAAGGACATATCATTGAGTTTGTTGTCGACAAATTCAAATCCTATAACGACCTGGAGAGGGAATTCTTCCAAGGACCCATAGGAAGGTTCCTATTGTCATTACAATTGTGGATTAAGATGCTCATATGGGAAAATAGTATATTGAACATGAACTCCGATGAGTATACCTATGGTGTGTGGAGGTTATGGGTACCGTGAAGATAAGGGTTGGATGGAATGATAGGGGGTAGATGGATGGGAGTTACAGCGAGACTATGAGGGAATTTGAGGAAGAGTGTGGTCTTCTTTGAAGTGGGGTGAGGTTTAGAGAAGAGAAGAGGCGGAGGAATGAGGAGATTCCTTTTGCGACTGGAACAAGAAACTGCGAAAGGAGACCACAAGGGACTGAGTGACCCTATAGTGACGAAGGAGATGACCATGCTACGACCAATTTCAAGGAAGGACAAACCCAAAGAAAAAACATACCTACACCTCTGCGCATTGCGCCGCATTCAGAAAGAAACACCAGATCATCTCAAGACTTCCATGTGTGTCACCACATGAGTAATAGTAGCGAATCAGTGAACATCAGAAGAAGACCCAAAATGGCGAGTGACGACGTAAAACTACCTTTATTTCATGGGAATGAGACTGAGATCCTGAGCAGTATTGGTTTCTCTACGAAGTAGTATGGACTGTGAAGAAAGTACAAGATGAGGACATTAAGAAAGGATAACTTGCTACAAATTTTTGAGGTCGTGCATTAGATTGGTACATGAAGTTCGTATAGGTACCGACATGACATCAACAGAAGACTCTAGCACAGATTAGAACCTAGTTTGTCGAAGAGTTTAAAAATCCCAAATATGAGTTGCAGTATATTATTGAGCTGAAGGAGATCAAGCAATATCCGAATGAATCCGTATGGGATTTCGATCAGTGATTCAAAACATTGATGGCCAAGGTTAGCTTTGGAATGAGTGATGTGCAACACAAAGAGTGGTTTATCGCAGCTTTGGTGCCACACATTCACATGCCAGTAATGCAGTAGAAGATTGCGTCACAAATAGAGGCCCTGGAAGTTGCGATGAAGTTAGAAGCTTCACCAGTTGGAGAAACAGGAGTCGATATGAACCAGATCCAATCACAACTGGAAAATATTACTATTTAGCTATAGGATATCAGGAAGGGAAAGGATATCGATGAATAAGTATGGTGCACTCGATGTCGTACAGAGGGACATCAAAAGGATTAATGTCCAAACTTCCATGAATATTTGCAGGTTGGAGCCCCGAATACACTAAGTCAAGGGACACTATCATGGTGTCAAATTTGTTAGAATAGAGGACATCAGTATGATGAATGTGTATATCTCCAAAAGGTTGTGTCAAAGCTGACGAGTCTATTTTGCAATTTTTGTCGCTCAGTTGGACATGAAGAAAAATATTGCAGAGCATACGATTTGCTCCAGGAAAGAAACTTGGATACATAATTTATGAAAGGTGAAGAACATCGACGAACAGAAAGACCACAACTGCAGCAACAACCACAATTTGCACAACACCAATTGGAGTAGCAAACACAGTTTGCACAACATCAACCATAGCTCGCAAAACAACAACCACAGTTCGTTCCACAACAACCGTCATACAAACATATGTAGTACAATATGTAGAAACCACAGTATGATCAACTAGAATATGCTCATCCACAACATAATCAAAAACATACATTCAATCAACCATAGTATCAGCCACAAGGAAGATTTCATGGAGGTCATAATGGAGGCTTCGATCACAGAAGTGTTATGGGATGAGGTTGTGGACCAGCCACGTGTTAAAATTTCATAGTTTTGGGACATTACTAGTGAGACTTTCTGAATCTACAGCATCAATGTAACTATTGCAGTGCTCTAGATCACACTAATAAAAACTGTCCATAGTTGATTGCGAAGTGTCAATCTAAGAACCAACCGAAGCCACAGCAACAACCAAACCATAATGTGAATCAGAACTAGAATGTGAACTAGAATAAAAATCAAGGACCAATTGTCAAAAAGATATCTGTGGAACCTAGGACTCAGCCCACAGATGTTGGATTATCACTCGAGGAGGAGCATTGATAGGAGATGATGGACCCCTACCAAACATTTGATTGGCAACTCGAAAGAAGGTCGAATTTGATGTCGACATAGAGAAGCAAAATTTCTTTGACACAAGAGACATCCTGAACAAGAATATAGGTAAGTTGCTTATTTATGAAATTCCACCTACTTTAGATTCAACATATGGCTCAGGACTATCACAAAAGGTTGGAACATTCTAAAATTTCCTAGAAAGATGTCTGTCGCTAGAAAAAGATCTGGATGCATTAGTAGAAATCATGAGGTTGTTGAACGGATAGGAGAAGGGGCGACAACACCACAATGTGAATTCATTATGCAAGAAGAAAACGGGAAGGGAAATGAGGATGAATTCCCTGATCGAAGATTATGATGTCGATTTAGTCATCTTGGATATAGGATCCAACGTTAACATTTTGACAAAGAAGACATGGGAAAGGATGGGGAAACCGCAGTTGGTATGGTTCCCTATACAATTGCAGTTAGCAAATCAATCCAAGGTGTCACCAATTGGTTGAGTACCTCACTTACTTGTCGAAGTTGAAGGACTGAAGACATATGAATATTTTGACGTCATTGAGATAGTTGACGATAATAGTTCATATCCCACACTTTTGGGGATTGGGTGGGAAAATGACAATTTGGCGATGACCAACTTTAAGAAAAGAGTGATGAATTTTGAGAATTACGACATGCATGTCATCGCACCTTTGGATCCCACTGAAGGATGAATATATGTTGAACCGATGAAAGACAAAGTTGTGGGAGGATGGGATAATTCCTGCAAAATATATGAAGACTACATCAATCCCACCATAGACACGAGCTAGGTTGGCAAAGTTCTAGCTCCACATCATCAAACTCTTACAATGCATTAGAAATATGGAAAAATCGATTGCATGAAGTATCGATCAGGAAATGTGGACGGATCACCCAATTATTGCGCTAGGTCACAACGGAAGTTATCGAACTTGCGACATATGAAGGACTACCTAATTTGGCAGGGTTTTTTTTATGAATTTGAAGACAAAGTATCTAAACCGAAATGACTATTGGCGTTGGATAATGCACTAAAGGCTACCCCAGCAAGATGGTGGGAGACACATAAGGATTCGTTAGAAAATTTGAAATGATGTCATAGACTAATGGAAGTTCGATTCGGAGAGGCAGAGGAGTATCCAGGAAGAAAATATGATGGAAGGCACAATCCCAATGATCATTTGGTTGTATGTCAGAATGCATGGGTATCGAAGCATAAGGAGTAAATGGGTACATGCATTTGTTCATACATTGGATGTAATACCAAGGTGATGGTATGTATCTGCAGAGATGTGAAGGGAAATCATGACCTCGAAATATTTGTCAATCAACTTCACCCATACTTTCAGATTTGCAAGTGCTGATTCGGCTATACATAGCTCACTCCAACACATCTACAACATTGTGTTGGAGGTTGTTCCAGTGACATTTTCGATGGGATCACATGATATACCATCAACTCAGTTGATGAAATAATTCTATAATGTGATGGGCAAGCTAGACGACATGGATGATCCACGCAATATCAACATTGTAGAATGAAAAGGTAGTTGGGATATCACAACACCAACAAAACCAGTGGATAAAGTCCAACAACTACTCAAGACATGCAAGGTCAATATTGGGATGACATAAGACCCAAAGTTTTCCAATATCAGAGATTTCTAGGATGAGGAAACTATGGCAAAGATCATTGATCTACTGCACGAATTCCAGGACTTGTTTCCAACAAAGTTTACCAAGACGAAAGGGATTTCAGGTGATTTGGGGGAGATGAAAATTTCTCTCAAGCCATATGCGAAACCAGTGAAGCAATGTCCTTATCGATTGAATCCACGATACAAGGAGTGAGTGAAGGATGAGATCGACAGGATGTTGGATGTTGGAACCATCGAACATGTGGAAGAGTCGAAATGGATCAGTGCAATGGTTGTTCAAGATAAGAAGACGGGAGAAACACAGATCTGTATTGACCTCCAGAAGCTAAATTATTCATGTCTGCATGATCAATTCCCAACACCATTTATGGATGAAGTATTAGAAGGAGTAGGAGGACAATAGGTGTAATCATTTGCATATGGGTTTCCAGGTTACCACCAGATCAAAATTGCAAAGGAAGATCGACATAAGACCACTTTTGTCACATAATGGGGTTGTTTTTAGTACATAATGATTTCGTTTGGTCTCAATAATTCCCCTGCGATCTTCTCCCGAATAGTTGTCATTGCATTTAAGGGCTTTATTAAGAAATTATTGGCGGTCTACATGGACAAATGGATGGTCTATGGGATAGTCAAAGACTACATTGTGAACCTTCAACTAATGTTGGAATCGCAGGAGGACATTATGGGGGACATGCAAATTCTAGAAAGATACTCCAAGTAGGCTTATGCTAGCTGACAATGCAGAATGATGCCATAGACTATGCGAAAAGTTGTGACGTTTGTCAAAGAACAGGGAATCCATCACGACGCGATGAGATTCCATTAGTAGCCCAGGTAACGCTATAACCATTTGATAAATGGGAAATGGATTTTTTGGAGCCTTTCAATCCTCTAGGAAAATGGATGAGTGCATGATATATCATCACAATGACAAACTACTTAATGAGATGGGTAGAAGCAGCGCCAGTGGCAGATTGTACCGCTGCAAAAACTACGAGTTTCCTCTTTGTCAATATCGTCACTTAGTTCGACTGTCCCAAAATATTGATGAGGAACCAAAGGAACCACTTACTAAATCGCACAATTAGCGCAAGGACAGGGGCATTTCAAATCCAACATAAGAAGAGTACACCGTATCACTCGTAGGTGAATGGAACCGTCAAGGAATTCAATAAAGTAGTATTAGAACATGGTCTTACAAAGGTATGTAACACTAACTGTGATGATTGGGATTTAAAAATTCCTTTCATATTATGGGCCTACTGAACTACATGCAAATGGTCGATGGGGAAAACTCCATTCAAGCTGGTACATGGCCAAGAAGCAGTCATGCCGATGGAGTATATTGTTCCCATCTTGCGCATAGCCACAATGATCGATATAAGTGATGATGAAGTGATTGAAGAAAGGATGACACATTTTTTATAGCTTGAGGAAGATCGATTCATTGTAGGTTTTCACCAGCAGGTGGAAAAAGATCGACAGAAGGCATGACACGAACATCATATTAGAGAAAAGTACTTCCAACATGGTGATATGGTTCTCTTATACGACAACAAGTTTGCAAAGCACTTAGGTATGATACAAATGCATTGGTTAGGACCGTATGTGATTCATTTCATCACCGACGGAGGTGTGATGCAATTGCAGTAATTAGATGGTGCATTTCTACCAAAGCTAGTGAATGGAATCCAACTAAAACCCTATTAAGATAGCCATGTGTGGAACCATGATTGAAAAGCCGCACAGTTAAAAAAATAAAAAAATGATGCTGATGCTCAAGACAAGCTAGGGAGTAATACAATCACCAGAGAAAGAGTCAACAGAAGGGAAACAAAGTGCTAGTTGCAACAGGAAGGAAGTTTGGTGACATCAAGCAAGGGCGATACAGTCAAATCGGGTAATAAATGCATCAATTCAAACTGACGGGTGATGGAACAAGCAGACGAGACGCACATTTATGAGGAATTATACTGTTGGATTTACAAAATCAACGACAGATTTGGTTGATCGATGGAGAATTTGGGTATGATTTTCAAAATCATTCGCACAAGTGCTCTCAAGGTTATAAGAATTGACAAGGGGGGGGTTTCTTGAACTATTGTACCGGTTGAGAGCATAAGTGAGTGCATAGGAAAGTGTAGGAAAGCAGTGCCGAGTGTGAGAGACATAGCTTAGTAGTGATGGCCCATATGATTTCAAGTGGTAGTACACATGGATCCCCTCCACCGAGTACTCCAGTTGTAGAAGAGACACTAGAGCTCCATGAAGTATTAACGTAGATGCCAAAGAAGAAGCATGGTGCAAATTTCCCCAAATATCCAAAGAAAAGGATTAAATCGAATCAGAGTGCAACTAGGGTGGAAGAAGCAGAGGTAGAGGCCAACCCATCATCAATGGGAGGAGCAGTCTCTACAACATGAAAGGGTTGACAGTCAACGATATTATAGAATATGTACTAGCATAGAAAGAAGGCACACCAACAGTTTAGCTCTCGAAGATTCAACGCTACAACGTTAAGATGCATGCGACACTGAAGGGTGTCCTTGTTACCATGGATATCATACCATTCTTACAGAAATTGGCGTATAGTGATGATGAAATTATGGCTTATCCAGAATGCATCATAGAACCCTATGAGAAGCTATTGCAAGGAGAAGGAGGTTTGATCACCAAAGTACCATCACAATGGGATTTGGGTTTGCAGTGGTTGGGATTGTTGACAATTACCCATATGCCACATTTTGGTCGATTGAAGGAAGTGAATTCATGTGTCAAGCAAATTCTATCAAGATTCCATGGTGGATACCAAGGTGTCGATTACAGTCGACCTAATTTCCCAAATCATCAGACTACCGAAGGAAGGAGCTGATCCATCGCAGTATTTCGGTGCCAAAGATAACGATAAAAGGGTGTCTATGAAGCTAAAAAAAATTACGACATCGTTCAAGACAAGTGGGCCTATGTCATCCGGACCATCAACGACATGTCCTTAAGAGTCGTAATGAAGCTCCTATAAGTGAAAATTGCGTGGGAAAACAAACCCAACCAATGCAATTCATGGGTGCTTTCATGCATGAAGGAGTGTGCAAAGGGGGTCCAAATGAATTGGCCCTTGTTCCTATTGAACCAACTAACGGAAGATGCCATGATGGCATAAGAAAAGAAGAGGCCATTTTTGTACTCATGGCTGTTGATATTAATCGTGTGTGTGGGTTGGATGGAACCCACACACTACTAGGGTATGGATGTTGAGGAATTCAAAATGTGCAAGGGAGAACAATACCATAACTTATGGGGGCTTCACATCAAGGAACGACAAATTGACTGCAACGTTCAATTTTACTTGTATTATGATGGCATTCGGAACATAGATGGAAAAGTTTCACGCCTCACTGAGGAGGATGCAACAAAGTACATAAGAGTGGCATGATTTGTGATTGGGCCACATGTAATACACATATAGTCCAGGCAGGATGTGGACCACCAATGGCTCACAAAAATGTACACATTAATAGATGAAGAGTTAGATGCTATAATTGATGAATAACTAGTAGAATAGAATGTTTTGGTCTGTATCAACGAGTTGTCGAACACCGAGGGAGGGTCAACACCTATTATTCTAGGGGAGAAAGATAAAGAACACAACAAAGGTTTCGAAGACGTGTCGCAAGAAGAATCATCAACCACTCCGATGAATTTGAAGCTGGAAAGACAATTAGAAGGAGGGCGAACGAAGAGAAGATTCGAGCAAGGGGAAGCATGCAACACACCACAAATGGTAGAGGATCAAGTAAGTCGCATTCTAGCCGCAATTACGACTATGAACAGCGAAATCCAAGGAGTAGTAAAACAACATTCAACAATGTTCTTTCACGAATTCAAGGGATTACTAGAATCCATGAAAAATGTAATTCTGGAGAAGGTTCCACAGACTGATGTGCAGCAAAGGGAAGCATAGATAAGTACTGGAAAAAGGGCACGGATTTTGAATATTCCACCCTTAGCACTCTTGACAAGAAATAAAAATTTCGATGCAACCATGCAAAAACTCGATGTTATTAGTCTCGACATCAATGAGATACCAATGCAAATGCTATCACGATTATAGAAGGCAATAAGCCAAGAAATCATGGACCTAGAGGATATTGTACAATACTAGCTAGTAAAATCACGCGAAATATTGGGGAGGCTAAAGTTGAGATGGCACAGATGAAATCAACGTAGGAAGCAATTGGGACAAAATCATATGATGATCAAAAATCACTGGAGCGGGCCATATTCGTCGCCTGTGAGGACATTCAAGATATTTCACCACAAATGTTTGCGGAAGTGAAAATACTGCGACTGGGGAAAATATTCATTGATTTAGAGAAGGGAAACGAAGAGTTGCAAGCACGACACCTCCAAAAGTGATTACAAAGCACAGAAGTAGAATCAACGTAGCGATGACACATATTGAAGAGCTCAAGAAGGCAGCTAACTCCAATGTATAGGTGATGACAAAATTCTGGACCAACATCGTCCAAGATGAGAAGCTATAACAACTTGGAGTGCAACTTAGTGAAACTGAGGCACATCTGACGACATTACGGGGATCCCTTAAGGAAATTCCCCTGATCGCACAAATGTCCAAGGCTGCAGAGCTATGAACATTATAGAAATGGGTGAACAAAGCCATGGAAAGGCACAAGCGGAGGACAGTACAGTTGTACAAATTTCAGGAGGACCTGGAGCAACTAGCATGTAAATCCATATACGGTATCACACACACCAAGGATACACGCACAAAGGTGGATCAGGTGTCAGGTGAACACCCAACCGAGCAAGATGTTAAAGAGTGCGCAACACTAAGTGCGGCAATCAAAGAAGAATTCAACCAATTTCAGATGAAGCATGATAAGTTCAAGACCCAGTTGAATGAGCCCACTATATCTAATTGGCGTGGCTAGAGGACGAGCAATAAATTTGTGTTGGAGGGTTCTTGGAAGGTGGATAAAGTGTGCAACATATGACAAAGGAGATGGCGATAAGTGTCAAGGTGTATTGCGCAAGAAGAAGTTACCAACAAGCATGGTTGGCTTGGTCACAAGTAGTTATATGTTTGGTCTAAGTTAGTTAGAAAATATATTGATGTGGACCTTTTTGTAAAGGTGCAAGCCTATAAATAAGATTAGGAATGCAGTTGATAGATCAAGAGATCATTAGATCATTATATTATTTTTCCTTTTGCGATATTTTTTGTAATATGAAGATCAATGGGATTTCAACCAGTGGGATGTATTTTGACCTTCGAATATTAATATGAGAAGAGCATTGCAGAAAACTCTATATTTGTGTTATTGAATGATGTGATCTACCTGATGTTTTCTGTTATTGAATGATGTGATCTACATGATGTTTCTTATCTGATGATGCGAAGTGTGTATGTGATTCATGGGTTTTTACGTCTTGACATATTTATTAATTTAATATGAATCATGAATGTTTGTGATATTAGAATCTGCTACGAATGATGTTCAAATGTTACGTTAATATCTCCTAGATATGTGAATTGTATTGTGACAGAAAGACTAAGTGCACAAGTCCTCTTATTTACTGTAGAAACTTGGTTCCTGCATCCCTCCCTCAAACATCTCAGGTGAGACTTCCTCTGATTCGTAGGTGTTGCTGGACATGGTAAAACTTGTTTGGGTTGGTGTTTAGGGAGAGTGATTCGAAAGGAGTCAACAATAAGTGAACCCCTGTCGACAGAAGTGTGTCAACAAACTTTAATCCCTCAATCAATGGTTTATTTTTACATCAATCAATATTTAAGAGGGAATTTCAAAGGACCTCGATCAAGGTTTAGTGTGTCCCTTAATCGAGGCCTTATTGGGTTCAACGTAGGTGTTCATACTAATTATAGCCCTTACTTAAGGGTTTGACCTCAATGGAGGTACTTACTTTTATTGATGATATAATGTAACTTAAAGAAACACAATCTGGATTCCTTGTTAAAAATGACAAAATATGTACAAGAAATTATCCTTGCATACTTTATTGTAGTTCATAAAACTTATGTTAGATACTCAAAAAATGAATATTGCATTGATAAGTCAACAATTGAGATAAGGAACACATTAAAATGCACAAGGTAATATGATTGTAAATGACCTACTGAAAATTAAGTGAGAGATAAGGATAAAGAGAGAATGAGAATAATTAAGAAAATATGATATTCACATGCATCAAGAATGAAACCTAATAGATAATGTAGATCATGCATGTAGGAAGAACCATGCCTGCTAGAAAATGTAGGTTATTCTAGTGTACACATCATTGGGGAGTGTACATGCAAACCCATAAGTTATCATTCAAGTCAACCTATTAGCTTGTTTTTGATGCATCCAACTAGAGAGTATTCACGATAAATGATTGAGGGACTTATTAGTCATTTTAAGTCATGCTCACCAAATGGATGGTATACCCATATTCTTGAATTATTTCATAGTTTATAATTTACATAGTAATTTTATATTTTAACACGTGCAAAATTTTGTTGTAATATGAATGGATGGAATCTAATTATATATAAAAGAACTTGTCCCCATCCACATTCCAAGAATGATTGGTCATTTTAGTGCTTTTCAAAGGGGTGGAAACCTTTTATAGAATTTGGATGCAAACAAAAATTAAGAATTTGGGGACTCAGGTACTAGTTGGATGATGAGAAAAAATATTGGTAACATAATTAAGCTATTTTTTTGAGAAAGAATAGTTATTATACATGATCAAATTTTACACATATTAGTTAACCATGCAAAATTAAAAGAGGAAACAAAGTAATTGTGTTTTGAATATGTTAGACTCACAATGACACATGCGAATGTATTAGAAAGTGTATCAAAAGCATACTCTTTGTTTTGAAAATAAAAATAACCCAATATTTGATCAACTCACATGGAAATCACAATTGTTGTTGTTTGATAAGGAACTTCAAGAAATTGAATGGTTAAAACATTATCAAAATTACTCCATGCTTCAAGAAAAATATTATGAAGGAATACTAAATTTGGGGATTGTAAAGATAAAAATGATGACATTGTTTATTGAGATTTATTGTGTAGGCAATCCTACCGAGATAGACTTACGTGATTTGTTAAAGAGAAGGTGGTATAATTTGGGAAAGTCACTCTTGTTTTATATACCAAATCAAAAACATTTTTTGCAGCAACGCTTATCTAGAGTAGTCTATGATAAAAATTGTAAGCATGTTATGGAGATGATGCAAGTTGAATTATCAATAAATTTCAAGGAGAAAACCTAACTTTTACATGGGAATTAACACATTTGAGAAATTGAAACCATGGTATATTTGGACCAACATTGTTTGTGACACTTTTTGTTGTTACCATCTTGATTTCCAATTTTATTATGACACATTTATATATTTTTGCAAAAGGAACTCAAAAGATGTTCCTACTCCTACCATATCTCATGCTTTTAATTTGATAATATAATTTATGAAAAGGGATCTTGAAGATGTTCTTTTGAACAAAAGATGCATTGGTGTAACAAGATTCCTTGAATGTGGGGAGTGTATACTCTTCTAGAGTAATTTTAATATCAATCTCACATACCTTTGATTATTAAACATCATAGTTACATGGAGTATATATGAGTATGCTACTATAAATATGTCATCTTATATGGGTATTATTTATGGATTCGCTTGATTGAGGATGATATACCTTGTTTCATAATTCATGGAGAAATTTCAAAATTATATTTATAAACACATTGAACACTCTCATAGGTCTAGGTGGAAAGTCTCCCAATTCAAATAAGATCATAAGATATTTGATTAGGGAATAATATTACTAGTGGTAGACTTTACCTATAATTATATATTTTATGTATCGAGAGATAGATAAGGTGAGCACTATCACTATGACTAGGTGTTGAATTTTATCTAATAATTAAATTTATGCTTAGGTTTCTGAATTCAAGCATGACTTGTATATACATGCTTATGTGAACATTAATGGTATGGATAATATTTTAGAATCATGACATGGTTAAGGACTGCCATTTTTATGTTAGGTATGACCATGAGTATGCCATGTTGTTTATTAAAATTGCTTCTATTTAATCTAGCAATCATTTAGAAAGAATGGGATCACATACATAACATTGGATTTTGAATAATGGGTGTACAAGGCACATTCAAATTGGCACAACCTTTTTATTGGTTGAGTCAACTTCATAAGGAGATGGGAGTCTAACACATCTAAAGTTGTCTTTTAAATAAGGCATGGAAAGGACCAAGATGATGGCATGGGTGCATGTATAAAATGAGTAAGTTTGTGGGAAGACTCAATCATTTTTTGAAGTAGTTGATTGGTGCAAATTGTAATTAGGCCATGAAGGCCACAAATGGATAAAGATACTATTCCATGTAAGAAATTGTTGCATGGAAATTCAACCTCATGTTTGACATTCTTTGAAATAAATGCTAAGTATAAAAAATAAATTTGATACATACGCATATTTATGATGCAAGGTCTTTTTTAATGGTGTGCTCAACTTTATGAATATATCCATACCTTAATGTTTTGAAACTATAATTGGCATGAAGGAATACACTCTATTTGGAGTAAGGACATGAATGACATTTTTCTAATTGAGATGAGAAAGTATGCAATAATTTGTTGATTTTGCATTGGTGTAGAAGGGTGTGCACTTGATCTGAGTGAATATTATAGATTTGTGAGATAATGGAAATATTTCCTCTTATCCAAAGGGGAAACATTCATTTCTAACATGGAAAGAGATTCATATTGAAGAGGTTGTGGTTTCATTGGATCATGATTGAGTTTCTAATATTGTTAGAGAATTTATATAAGAATTAATGATCTTGTGTTAGATTAATAGGTGTGTTTCTATGACCTCCAAAACATAACGTTCAAAATTTTAAACAAAGAAGGGTATATTTACTAATATTTTGAATTATTGCTACTTGTGATGTATTGATTTTCATTGTCTCATATGGAAATGAAGAGAATGAGACTTATTATTTAATGTAATGCACACAAATAAAAAGAAGGTTGGTGATTTCTATAAACTCAAATCGACACTTCTTTGTCTGTGATGACAGTTCAAAAGATGACACTCAATGTGTCACTTATCATTAGAAAAATGACTCGTGTGCATGGAAGAGTGAATTATTTAATTGCTAATGATGGCCTTAAGAATTCAAATAGATATCCCATCGCGATTCCTTCATAATGAGAATTTGTGACTGTAAAAAATAAAATTTGCATTTTTCAAAATAGCAATGGGTGAATAATTCATGTGTTTCCCTTGACAAAGGAATATATGCATCAAAAATGAAAATTCGCACCTTGCACACTAGAAAGGCATGAACCATTTGCACATTTCCTTTACCTAAGGTGCGAATTATCCATAGTTCCATGAAAAAATATAATTTGAAAATAAGGAGTTATGGGAGTTTTTCAAACCAATTGCTCATATGCAGCTCCCATAACCACTTGGAATCTATATCCAATTATCTCCATACTTAAAATGAATGAGATGGTCCAAGAGAGAGGAACCAAGAAGGTAATATAATGTTGGAAGGATCACTCTTCATCACATCCCTCATTCCCATCCAATTAGTATCCCCTATTATTTATAGGTCCTATATCATTGAGTGTGGAAGTTGTATCCCTCAAGTGACTTCATCCCTTGTGTGTGTGTGTTTGTATGTGTGTATCTTTAGTATATTTTTATGAGCTTGATACTAGTTATGAAAGTCATTGATTCTTCCAAATGAATGGTTTTGATAGTCAAATCCACATTGCATAGTGATCTCCACTATAATAGGTTATGAATATGAACAACGTTGGTGACATCTTGGGGTCTAATGGAACCTCAAATCTTGTTTGACACTCCCATGGGAAAAGTGAGCCCTACATTGTCTACCATTCTAGAACAAAATATTTTTCCATTTGTGTTAGGATCAATTGTTATAGGGCCCACTACCTCATCTGTTACTTGTAGAAATAATGTAGGAATCATGACATCCATGCACCAGGGTAACAATTTTTCTTTTGGAATGCCATTAGCTAGAATTCCCCACATGTCCATTAGCAATCCTTAGGGGTATCTTATAACACACCAGATAGAAACAATTCAATCCCATTTAATGTATTCCCATTTGAAAGAGGGCATATTCCCTTGTCCATCCCCTAAGTAGAGACTAAAACTTTCCCAATTCCTAGAAATCCACAAGGGAGCATGCCTTTTCCTGGTATGGAGGAATGGTGAATGGAGAATGTTCACCAATGCTCAAGTCCCACCTGAACAAACATGCATACCTAGCTTGCAAACCAATTCAACATTTGTGCCTAGTAGTTCCTATGTTCCAATTAACTCTTTCATCAACCAATTCATAGGAAATACACCTAGGTGTTGGAATTCTCTTACCTAAACCAAGCTTTCATTATTGGAAACACTTAATATCTTGGATCTAACTAAGCTCACGAATTATCTAGTTATGCATAATCCTAGTTGGACACCTATTCCAACAAAGTTTCCCTTTGACATTTCTAAGTTTGAGGGAAAATATGGATAAGACCTAGCCACTCACGTAATGGAATTCCATTTGTGGTGCTCGTTGAACTCACCAATGAATTATAGTATCAGGATGATAATTTTTCAAAGAAATTTGACTAGAATAATGAAAAAGTGGTATATAGAACTTCCAAGAGGTTCATTTCAAAATTTTGGTTCCTTAGCTATGAAATTTTTAAATCACTTCTAGTAATTACATGTCCGCTATGATATAGGAACTATGTTACTAACATCATTTCAATAGGATAAGTCCACACATATATCCACATTCATGAGTGACATATGCACAACCATTTTTCTAAAGTTGACATTCTTAATGAATTTCTAGTATATTGGTTTAGTAATTATTTACAATATTATATTGCAAAAGACGCCGCATTAAAAATTATCAGGGCCTAGAAATTGGGCCTGGTATATTCTTAGCCACAAATGTTGTTGGGCCTAGGGACAGTAAGGTAGAATTCAATCATAATTATGCCTAGGTATAGGGAAGAGTAAATGGAGGAGAAGAAGAACTTGTGATGGAGGCAACGACATAAAAGAAAGAAGGGAAAGGGAGTTGTGACAGATTACGTGAGAGGAAGGAAGAATAATAGGAAGAGGCACAATAAGTGGAAGTTGCGCTAGAAGAGTTTGTCGCTCCAGAAGGAAGGAGTGTGACAAGCGAAGGTATGGAAGAATACCAGCAATAGAAGGTGTGAAAGCAGTATAACGGATGGAAAGCGAAAGTAAGGCGTAATGCTTGGAAAGTGTCAGGCATTGAATATCATGGGTATGAATTCGATGAGAGTCACTGAAAACCACACACATGTGTTAGGATTATAATCCTCCCTTGTCCAATTTGGTCAATTATGTCTAAATCGAGAGTCCTTTCAGTCTATATTTAGTCACTAGAAAAATCGGGTCCACTTGGCCTAATTGGGGCACATGTACTAGTTACTAAAGTGTGGGGAACACTAATTGAGGCCAACTGCCATTGATTTCACTTGCATGCATAAGTTTAGGAGCCTCCTTGATCAATCCCTACAAATAAGGAGCCATTGGGAGTGCTGACACCAACCTCCATTAGTTGAGTTCAGTTGGTGACTAGTCAAGCTCAGTTAGGACTCAGTTGCATTCAGTTCTACTCAGTTAGCACTAGCTTTTCATTGCTGCATGCAGGTGAGGCACATTTAATCACCCACCTCAGTCAGTTAGACTAGTTAACACTGAATTAGACACTTGAGTTGGGATTTTGAAGTCCAATAATGATTTAGACAAGGTCAGTTAGCCATGCAGTCAGGTAGAGTCAAACCAATTCGAATTTCTCACATGGATTCAAACTACATGAGGCTATTTAGCCATTGTACTCCATTGTAATTAATTATCTAATTACTTTTGATTAATGAAATATTTCACAGTTGGAAGCCATTTTTCCATTGTTTCATTCTTCAATTTCTAAGTAAAATTGTATGATATATATTGTGAGTTGTGTGTTGTTCCACAGATCTATGTGCTCAATTTAATATGGTATTAGAGCCTCGGCAAGACAAGGCAATTCTCCTACTACAGATTCATACTTGGATCAAATTTTTTTTTTGAGCAAATTGCTCCTTCTAGTACTGCACCAGAAGCGGAGAATTTACCACTTAATATTCCAAGTAAAGGAATTATTGATCAAGCTTGCTTGATCAACTATGCTAGGTGTGAAGAAAATCCCAAAAGTGCAGGATATCAACCTTACTTTGTCTATTTTATTGTTTTATTTACTGGTTTATCAGTCTCCTTCACTGCATTCGCTACAACAACTCAGTCTCCTTCACTGCATCTGCTACAACAACTCAGTCTCCTTCACTACATTCTCTATAGCAGCTCAATCTCCTTCACTGCATTGGAAATGGCCCCTCCAATGGAGATTCTCACTCCTTTAAAATACCACCAGTAGAAGGAGGACATGGAGATGCAGCTTCGCACCAAAAGACTCTTCAGACTCACAATGGAGACAGAGGAAGAGCCTGTTCATTATGTTGAAAAACAAAAATACTGGAATAGGCTTGATGAAGCATATGGATGCTTGGGCCTCTTAATCTCTAGAGATATTATCTTCCACATCAATGGATTGAAGACTCCCAAGGAGGTTTTGGATAATATTGCTTCCTTGTTTTATAATCAGGATTACTTGAGGATCTATCAGCTAGAGAATGAGCTGATTTCTCTTCATCCAACCAATTTCAAAACGCTGAATGATTTATTCAAAAAATTCAAGCACTTGGTGTTCCAGTTGAATCTGTGCAAGGTTGAGAAGGAGGATGATCAACTCATCCTTTCCATCCTCTCAAAACTTGGTACTGACTACTTAGTATTTGTATCAACCTTTCATTCAGGGAATCTCACTACTTCAAATTGGAGGATGCCCAATCTTAATCCCTTCATTGAATCTCTCAGTCATGAGCATGACAAGTTGATCCAAATGGGGATCATTCGATCTTCCAGAGATCAAGCACTGGTTACAGGAGGACCTAACGTTGTGAATTGTAAGGGGAAGAAAAAGGATGAGTCTGATGTGGAGAAAGAGCAGTCAAATGAGCCTTCAAGTTTGAAGAGAAGCAAGAAGAATGGCAAAGAAAGACCCTTTTTTATTACTGTGGAAGGGATTTCATCTAGAAAGATCCTATATGAGAAGAAAAATTAATGAAATGGCTCTTCTTCTTAAGAAACATAATATCACTGTACCTGCTAGCGCAAGGAAGGATGACCATAGAGAAGAAACTAAAGAACATGAAGAGAAATGTCATGCACTGAAGGCTAGCTGTTCAACAGCACATGCCTTCCTCATTGATTCTGGAGCTTCCAATCATATGGTTGCATCCAGAGAATCATTCTCTTCTTTACAGTATTTTTATAGTTCTAGTATTCAGATGGTTGATAACAGTCAAATTCGAGCCAAAGGGAAGGGTTCTATCAAGCTTGAACATGGAAAGTTCAAATATGTGCTTTATGTGCCCTCCTTAGCTACAAATATTTTGTTTGTATACCAGATGACTCATACTAGCTCTCCAAAGCGAGTGATATTTGGTCCCGACTCAATGGAGATCACATATATATCTACTGGGAACATCATAGTGAAGGGTGCTACAAATCATTCCAACAAGGAAGATGAATTCTCACACTTCATGGCATTTTCAGAACTAGTGCACTCTCAGTTGCCACTTAAAAGGGAAGGTAAAAAAATTCCATCTACTTCTTTTTCAGTTTCCACTAGTATTGAAGAACCAGCTGTGTCACTTTATGAGATTGAGATTCAGGGTGATTCAGATCCAGATCCAGTCCCTACTCCGAAGCAGGAAGCTAGGAAGTTGACTGGAAATCCATTTGACACACAGAAGACAAAGAACCTTGCACTATGCCATGCAATCTTACCTCCTTTTGATAGATGCAACAAACTCCCTGTAAGATGCTACATGGAAAGGTATAATCAGTTACACTACCTTCAAAAGAATAGAGTGGATCATACACCTCTTCATCCAGAAAGAGGCAAAGGTTACATTCCTCCTTCCTTCCATCATCATTTTGGTATAAGATGGAGAAGTCTACATACCAGGCCCTAGGATACCTATGCACATAACATCATGCATGTTGCTTCTCTACATCACAGAGATGAAGGTTACAACAACATATTTTCAAGTTTTTCAAACTTGCATCCTGATTCTATTTGCTTAGTTAGAGCGGGGGATTTTTTCCCATGTGATTTTTTTCCCAACTCCTCGTATTGAGAAGTTACTTTAATTGCTGTAATGGGTGACCTATGGTCTTAGTTACCAGGGCCCACAAATTTTCCAAGTTAGCATTCAAGGGGGGTGTTAGGATTATAATCATCCCTTTTCCAATTTGGTCAATTATGTCTAAATCAGGAGTCATTTCAGTCTATATTTAGTCACTAGCACCATTGGGTCCACTTGGCCTAATTGGGGCACATGTACTAGTTACTAAAGTGTGGGGAACACTAATTGAGGCCAAATGCCAATGATTGCACTTGCCTGCATTAGTTTAGGATCCTCCTAGATCAATCCCTACAAATTAGGAGCCACTAGGAGTTCCGACACCAACCTCCATTAGTTGAGTTCAGTTGGTGACTAATCAAGCTCAGCTAGGACGTAGTTACATTCAGTTCAACTTAGTTAGCGCTAGCTTTGTATGGCTGCATGCAGGTGAGGCACATTTACTCACCTACCTCAGTTAGTTAGACTAGTTAACACTGAATTAGACACTTGAGTTGGGATTTTGAACTCCGATAATGATTTAGACAAGGTCAGCTAACCATGCAGTCAAGTAGAGTCAAACCAATTCGAATTTCCTCACATGGATTCGAATTGCATGAGGCTATTTAGCCATTGTACTCCATTATAATTAATTATCTAATTAATTTTGATTAATGAAAGCTTTCACAGTCGCAAGCCATTTTTGCACTATTTCATTCTTCAATTTCTGAGTAAAATTGTATGATCTATCTTGTGAGTTGTGTGTTGTCCATAGATCTATGTGCTCAATTTAATAACATGTAGGATACTCTATAAGTCAAGCCATTAGTGACTCTCGTTAGGTGATACTAGAATAGGAAATACAACCTATTGGATAAAGGAGGAAGTCGGGTGAGAAAGCGAGAGGAAAAGAGTCTGTATCGAGTCTGTATCGAGTCTGTAATGAACTCCTCTACATCTATATTGGCCACTGTGAGATCCACTGTCGATAGCTCTATATTGTTTATGTTAGTAGTATTTGATCTAACACCCCGATTTTGACCATGTGGTATTTTGATTGTACATGATGTAAATATTGTATGAAATCATGGCAAGGAGCTCGAGGCCAAGGCCCTGCCATTGATTGATGTTTTTTGTATAAGTGATCAAGGTTGATGCCTATGGTTTATGGTGCTAAGTCACACACAGTATATATATATATATATTTGTGAATATCATGTAAAATGCAAACTAATAAAAATACCACAACTAGCTATGCGTCGCAACGTTAAAGAGATAGGGGCATGATTTCACAAGGAATAGGGAGGGGGAATGTTTAAACTTGAGCTATTTGGGGAAAATCCATGTGTCCAAAGGAAGCACCCGAAAACATATTTCCTCATGCGTTCACATTTCATCTTCCCTCATGTTTTGGGGGAACTATGGGGATTTTTTGATCATGATCCTTCTTTCATGGGGGGGTTGTTCATTCATGGGGGGATTCACCCGCGCGTGGGTCATTTTTCTTGATCGGACAGATGCAACGAGAGCTATAAGGTGTTGCGATGCGTTTATGCAAGTGTTTTTCCTTTGTTGAGACCCTGTTTGTGGTGTTGCAGTGTTATCCTAAACGACAGAGTGTTATGAGACTTGTTACTTTGTGTATCTGAGTGAAGCCTGGTTTATTGTTTCTCCCAGTGGTTGCGGTGATGTGCACCCTGGTTTTGGTCTAAAATATATACAAGACTTAGAAGTGGAAGAGACATAGAATGTGCTTGATAAACATAGTGGGAACCTCACAATAAGATAAGAGTGGCTGGTGAATATGCTCTGCACATCTTGAAGAGCACTGGAAGGGAAGATGTAGCCTGAGGGACCGTGGAGAAGAGAAGGGGACACTTCCTTGTGTTGGGTGTGTAGGAAATGTGGATTATAGGCTAGATAGGTCTTGTGAAGGCATCCTTAGCTCTGTGGATGATCCCACGAGCTTAGCTGTTCTTCTTGTCCATTTCCTTAATAGCTTGATAACCCATCTACTGGCTTGGTTGTGTCTTGTTGTGTTTGGCCTTGTGTGTGTGTGACCCTTGGTTGGAAATTCTGATAAACCCATCTGTTAATTGGCTTGTTTACTTGCATCCTAATAAACCCAATTGTGTTATCTTGGTTGCGTTTTGTTGTATCCTTGGCTTCATGTGAGCCTGCTAGTGTTCCTTATTCCTTGGGAAAATCATGCCTAGCTCGGGGGTGGCAGTGCTGATGAGAGATAGATGAGTGCACTGGACTATGGTTGGGTGGAGATTTGTAGAGACATAGATGGTTGCGGAACAAGATTCTTCATAAGATAAGTATATCTATGTTAATCCCTGCTTTTGTATTTTCTTAGTGAAATATGGTGAACATGCTTAATGTGTTGAATTGATGAATTTCTTCCAATGTATAATTGCAATTGTATGCATCTGTGTATGTTAATTTCAAAGCATTTCCTAAGTTTCATTATGGGCTTAGATTGGTCGGATTGGTGATGTCTTGAAGGATCAAATCGGTCCAAGACTTATGCTAACAGGATGAGTTTCTTGGCAAAAATTTCCTTCCGAAACTTCTGGGATGCGTGATGCATCTTCACGATCTCTATTTCCACAGTTTTCATTTTGCAACTTTCCTTTCTACAACTTGCACAATGTGGGATGCAAAATGCGTCTCCGTGTTAGGGAACGCACCTCAACGGTCCTTAAGATGGGTAACCCCACGGGTTTGACTGAAAATAGTCTTAGGGGTGTCGGGGGTTGAATCAAAGTCTTCTATTGTAATAAACCCGCGGCTTAAGACCAGGGTTTAGGGTTTTGGGTGCCCATGGTATTGAATCCATGTTTTTGTAAACAGTGCGCTATAAATAGGCACTTGTGTAAATGAGAAAGGTTAGGTTTTATGATGTAAGAAAGATTAAGGAGAAGTTAAGGCTGGTTTTGTAAGGAAATGTTAAGTCCCAGCTGTGTGCGTGGACGACCTCTGCAGCTGTGTGCGCAGAGGGTTTTGTAAGAAGAGTAAGAAAGATCTGTAGCTGTGTGCGCAGAGGCCTGCTGCTGTGTGTGCGACTGTTAAGGACTGAAGGGATCTGTAGCTGAGTGCGCAAATCAAACTATGGTTTTGTAGCAAGTTGAATAAAACACAGTTTGTGGACGTAGCCCCTACACTGGGGGTGAACCACGTTATATTTGGTGTTGTGGTTTCTTGTGTTGCTTCTATTTCTGTTATTTTTATGCATTAATAACTGTATACATTTGATAACTTAGATCACTGCTAATAATAAGCTTCGCTGTGAATTCCCTGTAGTGGGTTAAGCAAGTCACGGTTATTTATCTATCTGCGAAGTTATATATATATAAGCGAATGGAAAAGTTGTGTAACTGTTGATTAATAAGTTTATTAAAGGATAAGGTACAGTAATATCCCTCTCTGCTTGCAGAAACCTGATTCTGCGGCACCCCATTGCTGTTTCGGGTGAGACTGCAACCTGCGCGCAGGTTGTTGCCGAAAGGGCCAACACGGTGGGTCTTTTGTTGGTGCAACATAAAAGGATTAAACCCGGGTCTGCCCTATTGCCCAAAAAATTGGTTCCGTTGCCGGTTGAACTCAGTATCTGCTCAAGAGAGGTTTACGCCGTACCTTGAGGGCTATGTTCTGGAGGCCCTATGTGACAGAAATCGGTGATTGGCTTGATGAGACTTATCTGAAATTTGCTGAGAAAGAGAACACAAATCCGCGTCATAGCGCACGTGACTTTTTACAGAGGTATGTTTTTTGTGATACTTATGAAATTTTCTTTGGTAGTATCCACATAGAATTGCACTAGTGGTTGTCTAGGTTAACAGAAAGAAGGACGAACTGCCAAGCTCAATGGGTTCCCACGTGGACCCCCACAAGGGTCAATCTTGTGCAACACGTGAACAACGAGGTATCCCGTGCTGTTGATTTCTGGACGACGCGAACATTGGAAGCCTTCGTGACAGAGTTTTCCCTTGACACAAGTACCTCCTTCAGCGAAGCTGAACGACAGTTCTTCAACGGTCCCCGTGGTAAGTTTTTTAATTCATTAAGCTTACGAATTAAAATACTATTGGCTGAAAAGGGTATACTGTTGTTTTAATCAGATTGCTAGATTGATAGTACTAACATATGTTTGCAAGTGATAATACCTTCGACGAGCAAAGTGGTTTGCTGCGAAGTGGAAAAAGGTATAAAAGATATTTTGACTCCTATTCCTTAGGTCAGGCTACCACGTCCTTCCCCGTCAATTCTGAAGAGTTCGGATCTGAAGAAATCCCTTCGCTTTGAAACCCTTCGGTCACCCTGCAGCGAAGCCCTATTACCCCTAAAATTTCGTCGCAGTCTGACAGTCAACCAAGTCCAAGTATTCCGGCCACAGGCCAGTCTGTCCCCATAAATCCCTCCCCATCAACGTCCTATCCCCCTCCTAGAACCACCATGGCCCACATGGTTGATGACATTAAGCTCCCCATCTTCAAAGGCACGGGATCAGAGGACCCTGAACAGTTCTGGTTTTTATGTGAAGCGGTATGGAATGCGAAGAAAATTACAGACCCAAATGTGAGAGCCGCGCAGCTCATTACTTCTTTCCGGGAGAGGGCTTTGACCTGGTTCATGAAGTTCTCCAGTAATCAGAGCCCTACGTTAGATGAGATTAAGGCAGCCATAACCAAAGAATTTAAAAAGCCTAAATTGGAATCGCAGAGCATCACCGAACTTAAAGAGATTCAACAGTGGCGCGGCGAATCTGTGTGGGACTTTGACCAGAGATTCAAATTCCTCCTCGACCAAGTCAGCTTTACCATTAGTCCTGTGCAGCACAAGGAATGGTTTATCACGGAATTATTACCACATATCAGAAATCCGCTCATGCAATAGAAGGTTGCTGACCAGCAAGAGGCTCTGGAAATCGCAATGAAGCTGGAAACTGCCCCTGTCGGAGATGATTCTGGTATTGCTCAAATCGAAGCGCAGCTAGCAGCGATGGCCCTGGAACTTCGCGAGATGAAAAAGGGAAAACCTGATCGCGAAGAGGTTTGGTGTACGCAATGTCGGACTGAAGGTCACGACAAGGAACGATGCCCTCTGGTAAGCAAGTACCTGCGTACAGGTGCACTGGACCCATTTCCACCACAAGTTCTATATTGTGAGCTCTGCAGAACAACAGGTCAGCACCGACCCGAGAACTGTCACCTGCTGCAACGGTACGGACAGGGACCTAAGACCCTCTACTGTAATTTCTGCAAGTCCGTAGGTCATAATGAGGATGGGTGCCGCACCTATGATGCCTACCGGGTGCACAATGAAGGCCCCTGTAGTGATAGCTACGGTTACCAGGGGGGTGCCTCTGGTAGAGGTTCGTCTGGAGGCCGTGGTGGTATGGCCGGCAGAGGCCGAGGCCAGTTGGTATGTTACAATTGTAACCAAGCTGGGCTTTTGGCCAGCGACTGTCGAAACCCCATTACGACATGTCGATACTGCCGCGCAGTAGATCATGTGATTGAGCAGTGTCCGCAGCTCATAGCTAAGATTCAGGCACGACAGAGTGTCCCCACACGGAATATCCATATGATTTCAGTTGAGCCCAGACCGGCCGCAACTATCAATGTTGTCACATGGAGTGGAGCTACGACACACCCGCCGGATACAGAAATACAGCTCGCCGATTCTCGGGGTCGTAAGGCCCCTGTGAAAATCCCAGCATTTGATATCACAAGAGAAAGAGAGACATTTATGGAGGCTAAGAAATATTTTGCTGATCCTCGCACATCCGTTACACCTACACAACCTCAGCAACTATCTTCGCGGCCCCAGGAAGCTCCGAGGGATAACGTAAGTACCTTATCCTCCTTTTTACAGAGTTGCCTCAAACTGTTACGCGATCAAGATGCTCTGACTCAGTTACAGGAAGTCATTGCTTCCTGCGGACCTCACCACAGTCTTGATCAAGACAAAACTGTTCACAGAGTGAATAGAACCGGCAGGGAAATGCGATTGAATGCTCAGATAGGGGCATATCATCTGACTGATGTTATATTGGACTTAGGGTCCGATGTAAATGTGTTAACTAAACAAACCTGGGAACACATGGGAAAACCCCCCCTTGCCTGGTCCCCTATCCAGTTGCGGCTAGCCAACCAGCAAAGGATTGTGCCTCTAGGAAGTTTCCTGAGTGTCCAAACAGATATTGCCGGGGTCAGTACTGTCGTGGACTTTGAAGGAATTGAGATTATTGATGATAGCGACCCCTACCTGGCCTTGTTAGGAATTGAATGGGCAATGGAAAATGCTGCAGTTATTAGCCTAAAAAAGAGACAGATGATCTTCGAAGGGAAAGACGTGAGAGTCATCCTACCCCTGGATCCCTCACAAGGGGAACGGTACTCGGAACCACTCTGACAAAAGGATCAGGATGACGTGGAGCCCATCTACACTATTCCCGCGCAGGACAGAGGTTATGAGGATCCTCCTACCACAGGTTGGGAGTCCGGAATCTCCTGTATGACCGACTCGGAGGATGACTTAGAAGGTTGGCAGAATCGACATAGCAGTACCAGACCTACTAAATCTCTTAGATGGCTCAGCTCACAACCAAGCACTCTCCCTAATTTTGATGGTTCGACAGACCCTAACCCATTTATCGTACAATTTTCAGGTCAGATACCGGAGTCACAGAAAATGACTTCTCTGGAGTCAGCACTCAGAGTCACAGCCGCCAGATGGTGGAAGAGCCGTAAGCCGCAGATTCCTAGCTGGGAAGTCTGTAAGAGGCTCCTTCGGCTGCGATTTAAGGAACAGCCTGAGGAGGTACGAAGCAAGTTTGATGGAAAATCTAGTCCACAAGCACATTTGGCAAACTGCTATGAAGTGTGGAGGTATGTACCTTGGAATGAATGGGTACATAGATTCATCCATACACTGGCATCGATAGCCCAGACCTGGTACGAGGAAGCTGAGCTCCGCCTAGATACTGTAAGTTGGGATTGTCTTGTCCATAGTTTTATACATACTTTTTCTACTAATGATGTTTTCCCAGCTCTAGACGCAGCTATCAGGATCATCCATACCAAGTTCTTTGATGACCGAGAACTAGTAGAACAGCGTCCAGATTGGACAGTGCAGGAAGCCCATGCCCTAGAATGTTATAAATTCGCCATTGAGGACGATGAGGACCCGCGCAATATTGCTATCCCTGAGTCAGAAGGATGCTGTGATGTGCAAGGACCAGCCATCGAAGCCCCAGAAGTACACTAGCCCCTGAAGACACGCACAGTTAATATTGGATATGAAGAACATCCTAAGCTTGCCACAATTGGTGACTATTGGGATGATGAAATGGTCAGCAAGGTAACCCAACTTCTCCATGAGTACCAAGATCTCTTTCCAACAAAGTTTTCGGAAATGAAGGGTATCTTGGGTGATATTGGCGTAATGAAGATCCCTTTGAAACCTGATGCAAAACCTGTGAAACAGCGACCTTATAGATTAAATCCGAAGTATAAAGAAAAGGTTAAGGTGGAGCTGGATAAGATGCTCGCTGTAGGAATAATTGAGCCTGTTGAAGAATCTGAGTGGGTCAGTCCTATGGTGGTCCAGGAGAAGAAGACTAAGGGTGAAATCCGCATATGTGTCGACCTCAGGAAATTAAATGATGCCTGTCTGCATGATCCCTTTCCTACCCCCTTTACAGACGAGGTGCTTGACAATGTTGGAGGTCAAGAAATATACTCTTTCACTGATGGGTTTTCTGGCTACCATTAGATTCGAATTGCTCCAGAAGACCGACATAAGACAACATTTGCTACTGAAATGGGATCCTTTCAATATACTGTCATGCCCTTCGGGCTGAAGAATGCACCTGCTATATTTTCTAGGGTCGTCATCTCTGCGTTCAAAGAATATATACATAAATTCTTAGAAGTTTATTTTGACGACTGGACTATTTTTGGGCTAGTAAAAGATCACCTCACTAGTTTGAGACTTATGTTAAACAAGTGTAGATAGCACCAGATTGCTTTGAATCTAAAAAAGTGTATCTTTTGTGCCCCTTTTGGAATTCTCCTTGGTCATGTTGTCTGTAAGCAGGGATTGATGATGGATCCCGCGAAGATAGCTATTATTGTAAATCTGCCACCCCCGAAGTCCGTCAAACAACTGCGCACGACACTCGGTCACACTGGTTACTACAGAAAATTCATCCAAGGATATGCTCAAATTACCGCTCCGATGGAAAGGTAGTTGAAGAAAGATAATAAGTTCGAATGGACGCCGGAGTGCCAGGAAAGCTTAGATATTTTGAAGAAAAAAATGGTCACTGCCCCCATTCTAGTATTTCCTGACTGGAACAAAGAGTTTCATGTGCATGTCGACGCATCCTCCATTGCTCTAGGGGTGGTATTGGATCAACCAGGTGCAGGTCAGATCGACCACCCTATTTCTTTTTCCAGTAGAAAATTATCCACTGCAGAGAAAAATTATACTACAACCGAGCGGGAAGGCCTTGCTATGGTGTATGCACTACAGAAGTTCTGACATTATCTGTTAGGATCGCACTTTAAGATGTTTACTGACCATTCTGCTTTGAAATATTTGGTTAATAAGCCTGTGCTAGGAGGAAGAATATGCAGATAGCTGATCCTGTTCCAAGAATATGACTTCGAAATCATCATTAAGCCGGGGAGACTGAACCTAGGACCTGACCACTTGTCGAGGCTCGAGTCAGGCGAAGAACCCACCAGTCTGGATGAGGGCCTCCCTGACGCGCAGCTATTTTCCATCCAGATAATCGATGACTACTTCCAGGATATCGCTCAGTACTTCTCTACAGGGTTTCCACCAGCTGAAATGACCACACAACAGAAGAAGCAGCTAGTAGTGCAAGCAGCGGACTTCACCCTAATATCCGGCCAGCTGTACAAGATGGGACCAGATGAAATACTGCGCAGGTGTGTTTTGGAACATTAACGACCCCTGATTTTGGCCGAGGCACATTCTGGCGCGGCAGGAGGTCATTATGCAGGGAAAGCTACAACACAGAAGATTTTGACAGCCGGCTTATGGTGGCCCACCGTTCACAAGGATGCAAGAGAATATTGCCACAGCTGCGACGTCTGTCAAAGGAAAGGCAAACCATCTCGGTGGGATGAAATGCCCCTAGTGCCGCAGGTAACCTTACAAGCTTTTGACAAATGGGCCATTGACTTTGTCAGCCCCATCAACCCCCCTGCGAAGAAGTCTGGTGCGAGATATATTATTACAGCGACTGACTACCTTACCCGTTGGGTTGAAGCCCAACCGGTCAAGAACTGTAGCGTTGCTACAGCTGCGCAATTCATCTTCGATGACATCTTGTCCAGGTTTGGGTGTCCTCGCGTCCTTATGAGCGATCAAGGATCACATTTCTTAAATAAAAAAATTGCAGTGCTGACTGAAGAATTTCAAGTATACCATCAGAAAAGTACAGCCTATCACCCACAAGCCAATGAAACTGTCGAAGCTTTTAATAAGATCCTGGAGCATGCTTTGACAAAGATTTGTAATGCTAACAGAAATGATTGGGACCTTCGCATTCCAGCAGTGCTATGGGCTTATAGAACTACTTGTAAAAAGTTGACAGGCCATACACCTTTCCGATTGGTTTATGGGCAAGAAGCCGTCATGCCTATGGAATACATTGTTCCCAGCCTCAGAATCTCTGCTTTCACCGAGATGGATGACCCAGCCATAATAACAGAGAGACTGAAACAGATATTAGAACTCGAGGAGGATAGATTTATTGCAGGTTTCCAGCAACAGGTACAGAAAGCTCGGGAAACAGCATGGCATGACAGACACATTAAGAAGAAACAATTCCAGCAGGGTGATCTTGTGCTCCTCTATGATAGAAAATTTATGAAGTTCCCCGGAAAGTTTAAGACACATTGGAAGGGACCGTATATAGTATATAAAGTTACTGATGGCGGCGCAGTCCAACTAGCTAAGTTAAATGGAGAACTCTTTCCTTCTATGATAAATGGGAGTCGGCTAAAGAAGTACAGGGACCGGCCAAGTCCTCAGAATTGAAGGTAGCACCAAGACAGGAAGTCTACACACCCAGCACAACTGCTCGCCACACTAGGGAATGTCGTAATATGAAGGATAAAGTATGGGCAACTGAAGGTTGGTTAGGGGACGCAGGTTCATCCTGTGTCGAAGTGGAAAGTGGTTGTTATGTCGTAGGTTGGAACTGTGTCGCAGCCTAGTATGAGATGGATGGGACAAAATACATTTGACGGTGGCGGCACGTGAGCTACTCTTCATAACTGTAATTATGAGATTTCGGGAAAATCTCAGGCTGAGTGTGACAAGATTTCTGGTATTCAAGCAGATTTGATGTCATTACTACACTATGATGACAGATTCTGTAACGAAATTCTATAAGTAAGCTACATGGGCTTGTGGCATTTGCCTCGAAGCACTTCTTGGAGTTTACTTGATTGGAGCCATGACAAACAATTGTGATGTCCAGAAGCTAGTACGCGAGTTCAGAGAAAGAGGTCTGTAGAACCTTTCGAGTAGCCCACCAGCACAGTCGTATTCGACTTAGGTACGCAGGAAGGCAGAAGTTTGCTCTAAACCAGGTGAAGGCAGGCACAAATTTTCTCTAACATGGAGCCACGATGGCCATAAGACCTCGCCAAATGACTTTGGCGCGCCCCACCCTGCAATATTCCGGCATAGCAGAACCTTGGCAGCTGTGTGTCTTATGCAGCGTGACACACAATTCCAGGGGACCCCAAGCTATGGCTGGTTAAGTGTCGCCAGCCCGACCAAAGGATGGGGTTGCAGATGGATCCACAAGGCCTTAGTTCTGCATCAATGTCAAGTCGCAGAAAGAAGCGGGCAGCCGGCCACTAGCAGGAAGGACTCCAGGAACCAGCGCACAAATGTCTTCGCCAAGCAAATTTTACCACCAGCTGAGCAGATAAGTGCCCCGGGACGGGACACTGGTGAGTCTTAGGGGCCTGTTAGGGCGTGCACCTCAACGGTCCTTAAGATGGGTAACCCCGCGGGTTTGACTGAAAATAGTCTTAGGGGTGTTGGGGGTTGAATCAAAGTCTTCTATTGTAATAAATCCATGGCTTAAGACCAGGGTTTAGGGTTTTGGGTGCCCATGGTATTGAATCCATGTTTTTGTAAACAGTGCGCTATAAATAGGCACTTGTGTAAATGAGAAAGGTTAGGTTTTACGATGTAAGAAAGATTAAGGCGAAGTTAAGGCTGGTTTTGTAAGGAAAGGTTAAGTCCCAGCTGTGTGCGTGGACGAACTCTGCAGCTGTGTGCGCAGAGGGTTTTGTAAGAAGAGTAAGAAAGATCTTCAGCTGTGTGCGCAGAGGCCTACTGCTGTGTGCGCGGCTGTTAAGGACTGAAGGGATTTGTAGCTGAGTGCGCAGATCAAACTGTGGTTTTGCAGCAAGTTGAATAAAACATAGTTTGTGGACGTAGCCCCTACACTAGGGGTGAACCACGTTATATTTGGTGTTGTGGTTTCTTGTGTTGCTTCTATTTTTGTTATTTTTATGCATTAATAACTTCATACATTTGATAACTTAGATCACTGCTAATAATAAGCTTTGCTGTGAATTCCCTGTAGTGGGTTAAGTAAGTCACGGTTATTTATCTATCTGCGAAGTTATATATATATAAGTGAATGGAAAAGTTGTGTAACTGTTGATTAATAAGTTTATTAAAGGCTAAGGTACAGTAATATCCCTCTCTGCTTGCAGAAACCTGATTCTGCGGCACCCCATTGCTGTTTCGGGTGAGACTGCAACCTGCGCGCAGGTTGTTGCCGAAAGGGCCAACACGGTGGGTCTTTTGTTGGTGCGACATAAAAGGATTAAACCCGGGTCTGCCCTATTGCCCAACACTTCGTGATATCTTTTGCCGCATTTTTCCTTCCACAAATTTCCTTTCTGCATGCTGGATGTGGGATGCGGCGTCGCAAATATCTACCTCCGCAACTTTCTTTTCGTAGTGGTCTATTCCGCATGCAGGATGTGGGATCCAGGATGGCAATTTCCTTATTTCCTGATTTCATAAACTCAAGCTTTCCGCATTGTTGATCCTTGTGGGTTAATTCTTAGTCGTAGATTATTGCAAGTTGATTTTCAGCTATTGATCTGTTCCCATATGCAGAACAGATTGTGACCGTCATTTTTCGACGCAGGTTTTCCTCGCCGTTTGATCTCCTTTGAGATCTTTCTTCGTAGATCATGAAATTGATCAATGGTGGATGGGAGGGGGATGTGAGAGTGTGGTGTCAGAACATGAATGTTGACGAGTGTTTCATAGCCATGCCTTGTGATTCAAATAATGACAAAGGTTTCATTATAAATTTTTAATTCTGCATGATAATCGAGGTATGGGTACGTGACAAAGTGGTATCATAGCTACTGGTTGCAGCACTAGGGAATAAATGGGCCAAGTTGAACAGTTAGCAGAGCTCATGTTGCAACTTATGGCCTCAAAGGGGACTGAAAGATGAAAAATGGTAGCGTGTATGTGCACCAGATTGCGCGAAAATGGAAAAGAACACCCGGGTTGTGATTTGACAGAGTTGCTGGTTGCAACATTGGTATAAATGTGCCAAGGAAATTGGTTGCAGAAAAAAAAAAACTACAGCAAGAAAGAATGCTATTTAGTGGAATTTCTAAACTTAGCCAACCCAACTAAGTGCATCGTGATCGTGATTTGAATTTTACTACGATCTTGACCAATCATGCTTGCAATAAGCGGTTGGTTAGTAATTTCTTTTGATTTATGAGATTGTCTAACAAATGATGTTGTTAACAAATTTTGTAGAGTTGCAGATAGAAACGTTGGTCTTGGTACGACCAAGAAGGTTAAAGAAGATTAGCGCCAAGAAGAAGATTAGAGACTGGTCAAGGCTCTAGTAGAGAAAAACCAGTTGACTAGCACCATGCTACATAGTTTGGCAGATTTCCAAAAGGAAGATAAACTCTAGGCATCAGTTAACAGAGATGGAAGGGAGAAGGATAAATTCTCACAAGAAGATGAGGGAAAATGCCAAGAAGCCACTCAAATGTTGGGGATGTGAAGGACCCCATGTGCGCATGAATTGTCCACTTGAGTATGGGAATGAAGGTCAAGTCCCTAGCACCCAAGAAGTTAAACTATGGGTCAGGAATCAGAGATCATTCCTAAAATTTGTACAGTGTTAGAATACCTCCAAGAAGGTCATAACTCAACTATGGTGAAACTCGAGGGTGAGATTGTTGAACAAATTGTTTTTATTTTGGTTGACCTTAGATCGACTCATAGCTATATTACTCCTGGATTTGTTGGGATGTGTAGTTTGAAGAAGTCAAAGCATAGAAGAACATGGTTAGTCTAAATAGCCACTGGAACTAAGAAGAAAGCCAGTGAGGTGGTAAGGAAATGTCCATTAGTCATGGATGGGTTAGTCACTTGGGCATATCTCAAAGTTCTACCACTTGGTTCCTATGATGTTCTCATTGGAATGGATTTGATAGAAGCTCACAAGGTAAATATTTATTTTTACAATAGGAATTTTGAGTACTTTGGTGAAGAAGGAAACCGAAGGATTGTGAAAGGCTTTCCAAAAGTAATCTCTCGAAGGAAGTCTTCAGCAATGCCGCTCAAGAAGTTCTATGGGAAAAGTTGAAGAGTGTATGCAACTCATGTTTTGGAGGCAGAAGAGAATAAATATCCTAGGTTGGAGGACCCTCATGTGTTACAGGAAATTTAGGATTGTTTTTCCTGATGAGATTCCAGGGTTTCCTCCAAAGAGTGACATCGATTTTACAATTGAAATTTTTCCAGGTAAAACACCAGTGTCCAAGACACCCTATTGGGGGAATACACCAGAAATGATAGAGTTGAAGATGTAGATGGAAGAGTTGTGAGCAGAAAAGTATATCAGGCCAAGTGTGCCCCCATTGGGAGCACCAGTTTGATTCAAGAAGGAGAAACATGGTACACACAAGATGTGTATTGATTTCAGACCGTTGAATAAAGTCACTGTGAAGAACAAGTTTGGTTACCAGTAGGTAAGGATCAAGGATGAAAATGTTCATAAGACAACCTTCAGAGCAAGGTATGGATATTATGACATTGTAGTGGTATCATTTGGTTTCACAAATGCACCAGCCACGTTCATGTGCCTCATGAATAATGTTTCAGCAAGTATTTGGACAGGTTGTTCTTGTTTCCTTGATGGCATTTTTATTTATTCTAAGAATGAGGAAGAACATGTGGAATGTTTGAGGCTGACTTTGAAATTACTCAGGAAGCATAAGTTGTATGCAGGTTTGAGCAAGTGTGACTTCTATGAGGATAGAATTCATTATTTGGGTCACCTTATCTCAGATAAAAGAATATCTGGAGACCCTAAAAAGTTTGAGGCCATGATGAGTTGGCCTGCTCCAAGAAAGTTAATAGATATAAGATCTTTTGTGGGACTTGCAGGGTATTGCAGGAAGCTCACTAAAGAATATTCTATAGGTAAAGTGAATCCTATGTATACTCTGAGGGAGCCTACATGTGAAGTAGTTCCATGAAGAAGTGGCCCTTGTGTGTATGGGAATATGATACGAGGAATTTTTGAAGACTCAGGTAGGATGACCTGAGCAGAGAAGCATAGTTGTGCCCAATGAAACCTAGGCAGGAAGCTTCCATGTGCCATGAGAAGGATCTCATAGGTTGAGAACATATTTTGAACTTCAGATTGCAAGTTTTCAGTTGATTATGGGAGACTGTGATCTCCTGTGATGGTTTTGAATCATGCTAACAATGGATATGCTTGTTTTTCATTGCTTGATGTTTGAAGGTTCATGTTGAATAACTATGATTATTTGGTTGATTAAAAATTGTTCCAGGATGACATGTTATATGTGGATGTCCAGGTTTTTGGAAGCATGTGTAAGTAAGGGATGAGCATTCGCCACTTGCAGCAGCCAAACAACATGAGGACGACCTCATGGTTGCAAAAAATCTAATTTTTTGCAAGAAGCACGATTGTGAACTCAAATTTTTATTTTTGAAATTCAATGTTATTGATCGTTTGAAATTTGGGAAATCATGTATGCATGAAATAGATTTGTAAATCTATGATTAAAATTTTATGATGACATCTTATGTAAACTGCATACTATGTAACGCAGGTGAGATGGTGAAAGTATGCCCTTGGAGTACATGGCTTCTCGGAAGGGTGTGTTTGGGATACATAACTCCTCAGAAGGATGTACTGGGTGTACATAGCTCCTCTAAAGGATGTACTATGTTATCTCCCAAAATAAATTTATTTTGATAGTATGAAGAATTTGAGTCATGTAATGAAAGATTTGAACATGACTAACAAATTGAAGGTCTATGTTTGTACTATGGTTGAAGAAATTGAAAGTTTTAGCTCTTGGTGGCTTAGGTGGGGTTCTTAATAGCTCATTAGCCACCGAAAGGCTTTGTTTCAGCAGCTAATAGTTAACGCAGGATAAAAGAAAATTACTGAAAGCAGACCCGAGTGAGTAAATGGTAAAAACACTTCGGTGGCTTAGGCTAGACTTCATACGACTCATTAGCCACCGAAAAGTGTTTCTTTCTGCAGCTTAGTGAACAATCCAAGAAGGGTTTTAACCGCTGAAAGCGGACAGAAAACGACATTGGTAAAGGAACTTTACGTGGCTTAGGTGAAACTTCTGACATCTCATTAGCCACCGAAAAGTGTTGCTTTCGGCAACTTAGTAAACATTTCTAGAAGGGCGTTAACAACCGAAAGTAGGCAAAAATGCATTGGGGAAAAATCACTTTCGGTGGCTTAGGCAAGACTTCTGACATCTCATTAGCCACCGAAAGTGTTGCTTTCGGTAGCTTAGTAAACATTTCCAGAAGGGCGTTAACCACCAAAGACAGGCAAAAAGGCGTAGGGGAAAAAGTGCTTTCGGTGGCTTAGGCGAAAGCTCTGACATTTCATTAGCCATCGAAAGGATGGGTTTTCGGCAGTTAAAAGGGATTTTTGGGGATACCACTATCCGTCGAAAGTTGAGTTTCACCGCGACAAGGGGTAAACGGTTTCGGTGGCTTAGGCGAAAGGGATATCATTTCATTAGCCGCTGAAAGCCATCTTTTCAGTGGCTAGCAGACAAACTCTCGAAGGCTGTTAACCACCAAAAAGGTAAAAAATGGAAACGGTTAGAAATCGGTCAAATCAGACCCTGTCAGCCAAGCAACGATCATTAAAAGGCATGATAAACCACTAAAAGGACAGGAGTCTGCATAATTGCGTGAGGAAATGAGTAAGGAGGTCGTTAGTGAAACTGATAAGGAATGATGTAAATTTGAAACCCTCCTTCTCCCTCCACCTATCCATAGAGCCGTAGGAAATCCCAACGAGTATCCTGACTAATTTTGACATCATTGCTGGGCAAGGGGTCTCAAAAATATCAACTGAAGACATCACCCTCTGACCCCAGCCTCAATCATGAATGATAAAGCCCTCATTATCAGTGCCAAATCTTCTGTACACCCCACCCTCAAAGTGAGCATTTCTCTCCACCAGAAAACCATCTCTGAGAGGCAGCTTGCTAAAAGACACTATTCCACAGAGCTTGAGTTTTATTGTTACAGGTACACATGAGTAGCATTCAGTAAATATGAAGAAGGGAGGAACTACTCTTAGGCAGGAGTTCGGAGATATGAGCTACCTGGAGGCACATTCAGAGGTCTATCAATTGTTCAAAGATGCTGGCTGCTATAGGTTTTGTGAGAAGATTCAAGGTTCACACTAGCAGGTGGCTGAGGCATTTGCCCTCTCCTTCGATGGCTCCAAGGAGGTCATAGGAAGAGAATAATATCTAATAGATGTAACCCTAATTACTAAACTGACTGAACTTCCTAGCATAGGAGAGAAGTGGTTTAAGGCCACCATACCAAAAGATGTAGAATTTAGATCTTACCTAAAGCGTGAGCATAGGGAAGTGGTGTGGAAGAAAAGTGTACCATCCTCCTGGATGGAAGAAAGGTGGTAGCAACTGATGAAGGCCATTTTGGTCTACATAACATGTGAAGGGAGATATAACAGAGCTATGATTTACCATTTTAAGTTGATGAACCACGTCACGGGGAGAAGCCCATTGAATTTGCCTTTTTACTTACACAGGAGTTTGGTAAAGATGGCACACCAGGTGAAGGCCCAGCCAACCAAGATTGCTGGCAGACTATCTCACCATGGCCTTATCCAACTGTTGATCCAAGAGTTGCTGAAAAGGAGGAATATGGCATGGCCTTATTTCCTATTTTGGAATGGTTTTGAAACAAGCCTGCAGCCAAAAGAAAACGGGAAGTCTCCTGCCAAAAATTCCAGCACACCAAGAAGTGGGAAAAGAAAGAGAAGGGTTATATCCCCAACAGCAGCAGAATAATCCCTCCTCTTCCAAAGCCAAGAAGGTCAAAAGAAACTTGGATTTCAGTGAAAAGGGCCAGGAAGTTGCAACACACAGTGAGAACGTTTTGAACCTGCCCTACTCATATTTAGAAGAGGAACAAGAAGAAGGTGTAGACCTAGCTTTGTAGGTTGTAGAAGAGATTCAAGAACTACCATCACCTGCACCTAAAGAGCAAGATGAACCAGTAGAGAAGGATTCCTCTAGCAAGCCCAAGTCTCAAAAGATAAATCAGTTGCTGAGGCAAGTATATGAGATGGAAGTTTTGGTTAGAGAGGTAAAGAGGAATAATTCTACATTGACCAGTAGGAACAAGCTTCTGCATAAATATTACCTAGAGAAGAGAGAAAGGTATATTTTCTTAAAGAGACTGAATACAAGGTACCTAAAAGACAACACAAGATTGTATAGGATGATTAGTCTTCAGAAACTGTAGATGAAGGAGGCCAAGCTAAGCCTTAGCAGCCACCTCACATTGGAAACCCTGGCTGAAGCTACAGTTAGCCTTCAGCCTCCAAAATCCAACCAGGCTGCTATTAACCCTCCTAATACAGAGCCTGCTGAAGAAGAAAGCTGAGCAGAAAAACTTGATAGAACAGTTTTGGAGGTGGTCTAAGAATTTTTGAATAACAAAGCTTTTGGTGGCTTAGGTGGACGCTAAGGCAGTTCGTTAGCCACCGAAAGCCCCGCTTTCGATAGCTAACGGTTCTGATATTTTGGCCTCTTAACCACTAAAAGTAGATAGAGGCATAATATTAAGTTTTGAAGTGTGGGACTAGTTTTGGGTGAACATGGATGGCTTGGGGACAAATTATAAACATGAAAGACACTGAAGAAAAAATCATGGAAGGTATGCTTCATTTTTTCTATGACATAAAGGGAGAAAGAGCCACCAACACTTAGTTGTTAAAGTGAAACAGTGACTTAACCAGCAGAGGGCCAGTGACAGTGATTTATAGAAGTTACTTTAGTTATCAGAAGGTTCATACAATGAATGAATTCTATAGTTAGTTAGACAAGTAGTTAATTAGGGTTTTTAACCTAATCTTGCAAAAAAACAATTATTTTGTTTATTTTTGTTAAATCAGATCCAAGTTTTTAGGATTTGAGTATTTTCGTAAAGGCTATAAAGCCTAAGACTTATTTCATTGAAAGGTTTTGACTTCGAGNCATGACCTAATATAAGCTCTTTTGTTATCATTTGTTCAGCTTCCATTTCTGTCTTTTCTGTGCTTATGCTTGAATGTGTTATTCAGGTTATATTCAAGTTAATCAATATCTAATAGCTGTCACCCTATTGTCATGTTGATGTGATTTGAATTATAAGTTCTTTCCTTATCATAATTTATCCATTTATATGTATTTTTTTATGTATGAATTTGCCAGCATGATGAGTTCTCCATCCCTGCACCATATTGTCAACATATAAACAGTGGTAACTAAAAGCCTTGTACCTGATTGAGTTTCATGCATGTCTGGAGAGTGGAATTTCATATAGGTCACATGACTTGATCCATTTTAGAAAACCCCAAAAACATTGTAAGTTACTAGGAATCCTCGAGCTGCAACCTAGAGGAGTTTCCTAGAGTGATAACATACTGTGTGTACATAGATTCTCAGAGGATGTGTTGGAAATAGGTTTAAAAATCTGTGGCTAAAATTTTATGATGACTTCTCATGTAAACTGTAATGCAGGTGAGATGGTGAAAATACACCTTGTAATACCTAGCTTCTCAGAAGGATTTGTTTGGGATACATAACTCCTCGGAAGGATGTATTGGGTGTACATGGCTCCTTGGAAGGATGTACTAGGATACATAGCTTCTCGGAGGAATGTGCTTGGAATAGGTTTGAAAACCTATGACTGCAATTATTTTTATGATGACATCTCATATAAACTACATTCTTGTATGTAACACAGGTGAGATGATGAAAATATGTACTAGATGTACGTGGATCCTTGGAGGGATGTACGGGGTGTCCATATATTCTCGAAGGGATATGTTTGGAATAGGTTTGGAAACCTATGATTGAAAATTTATAATGGCATCTGATGAAAACTGCATGTCTATATGTAACGCATGCGAGATGATGAGAACATGAACAGTGAATACATGGCTCCTCTGAAAGGATGTACATGGGTACATATCTTCTTCCCCCCTGCCAGCTAGGCACTAGTATGCATCACTAGGGATGCCTAGGGTGTAAGAAATCCGATTAGACTTCTTTCCACACACATTTACGCCGTAAGGGGACTATCACAAGAGTGGGGGCTTCGTGAAGAGAATAAACCCTAGGTATCATGATGTCTGGAAGGTAAGCGCCTGAGCATTGGTAAGCACTTGGAGGAGGTGTTGGGCCCTTAAGATAGAGTCATTATTGAGCACATAGAGAGGTGTTGAGCTCTGAAGCGGGGCTGATTAGATCTCGGCTGAGAGATGTTATATAGATAAGTATTTGGTTTACTTATCAAACTTTTGTTGTTATTGAATTTATTTAAATATACATGAGCATATGATGCAGCCATGGTTTTAAAAATCTTGTTATATATTGCACCCTATAGGAATGAATATGACATATGAATTAAATTCATTGTGGTGTTTAGAAAGGAAGCACCTAATCTTGATAATAAACTAGAGGAGGTGCAGGCTCTTGAATAGAACTACTATTAAAGCACCCGAAGTGGTGTTGGGCTCAAGAATAGAGCTGTCAGACCTCGGTTGAGAGGTATTTTCAGGGGATCTGTGGCTTGTAGAAATGTGGCTACCCTTTAATGCACACCTAGGTGTGGGGTGGGGGCAAGGTTGTGAGTTCCATGGTTGTATAAAGCCAAGTAGGGTACCCATGGAACCAAAAGGAGCTACTTATGCAGATGAGTATTTGGTTCACTTGACAAATTTTTGTTGATTTGATGTCAATATACATATGCATGTGATTCATCTATGATTTTGGAAAGTCTTGTGAATACTGACATGGGAATTGACTAATTTCTTGGGGATTAAACATAGGTATTTTTGGTTTCCAAAGACACTGGAAATGTTCCAAGATGAGGACAAGGATTCACCAAGACCAGACAAAGATCTTATGGTGTGTGCTGATGCATGCAAGCAAGGACTTGGAAGAGTTCTAGATCATGCCATTGGACAAATAAAGGTGCATAGGAATCACTACAATCTTGAAGAGGCTATGTGGGAGTTGGAGGATTCCATGCAACTGGCACATCCTTTTTGGTTCAAATTTGCAGAGCACTGAGGGCAGTGCCAGTGTAGGAATTGTTAAATTATTGTAAAGCACTGAGGACACTGCTATTGAAGGGGGAGGGGAATGTAATACCCCGGTTTCAACCCCATGGTATTTTGATTGTACATGATGTAAATATTGTATGAAATCATGGCAAGGATCTCAAGGCCAAGGCCCTCCATTGATTGATGTTTTGTGTATAGGTGATCAAGGTTGATGCCTATGGTTTATGGTTCTAAGTCACACATAGTATATAGATATTTGTGAATATCATGTAAATTGCAAACTAATAAAAATACCACAACTAGTTATGCGTCGCAACATTAAAGAGATAAGGGCATGATTTCACAAGGAATAGGGAGGGGGAATGTTTAACCTTGAGCTATTTGGGGAAAATCCATGTGTCCAAAGGAAGCACCCAAAAACATATTCCCTCATGCGTTCACATTTAATCTTCCCTCGCATTTTGGGGGAGCTGTAGGGACATTTTGATCATGATCCTTCTTTCACAGGGGGTTTGTTCATTCACAGGGGATTCAACCGCGCGTGGGTCATTTTTCATGATCGAACAGACGTAGAGAGAGAGAAGGTGTTTTTATGCGTTTTTGCAAGTGTTTTTCCTTTGCCGAGACCCTGTTTGCAGTGTTGCAATGTTATCCTAAATGGAAGAGTGTTATGAGACTTGTTACTTTGTGTATCTGAGTGAAGCCCATGTTGCTATGTCTTCCTGTGGTTGCGGTGATGTGGTTTGGTCTGAACTATATACATGACTTAGGAGTAGAAAAGATGTAGAATGTGCTTGATAACCCTAGTGGGAACCTCATAATAAGATAAGAGTGGTTGGTGAATCTGCTTTGCACATCCTGAAGCACACTAGAAGGGAAGATGTAGCCTGAGGGAACATGGAGCAGAGAAGGGGACACTTCCTTGTGTTGGGTTTGTAGGAAACATGGATTACAGGCTAGATAGGTCCTGTGAAGGTGTCCTTAGCTCTGTGGATGAGCTCACTAGCTTATAATTTCTTCCTGTCCATTTCCTTAACAGCATGATAAACCATCTACTGGCTTGGTTGTGTCTTGTTGTGTTTGGCCTTGTGTGTGTGTGACCCTTGGCTAGACATCCTGATAAACCCATTTGTTATTTGGCTTGTTTGCTTGCGGCCTGATAAACCCAACTGTGTTGGCTTTTCTGACTTTTTTTGTATCCTTGGCTTTGTGTGAGCCTCCTAGTGTTCCTTATTCCTTGGGGAAATCATGCCCAGCTCAGGGGTGGTAGCGTTGCTGAGAGATAGATGAGCGCACTGGCCTATGGTTAAGTGGATCGTTGCAGTGACCTAGATGGTTGCGGAACAAGCTTCTTCATAAGATAAGTATCTCTTATTTAATCTCTACATTTGTATTTTCTCAGTGAAATATGAGGAACATTATTAATGTGTTGAATTGATGAATTGCTTCTGATGTATAATTGCAATTGTATGCATCTGTGTATGTTACTTTCAAATAATTTCCTAAGTTTCGTTATGGGATTAGATTGGCCAGATTGGTGATGGCATAAAGGATCAAATTGGTACAAGACTTCTGCTAACAGGCTGAGTTTCTTGGTATAAATATCCTTCCGCAACTTGTGGGATGCGTCTTTGTGATCTCTATTTCCGCAGTTTTCCTTTCTCAACTTGCGGGATGTGTATTCGTGATCTCTATTTCCACAAATTTACTTTCCGCATGCGGGATGTGGGTTGCAAGATGCGATGTCACAAATATGTTCCTCTGCAAATTTCTTTCTGTGGTTGTCTATTCCGCATGCGGGATGCACGATGCATGATGCAGGGTGGAAATTTCCATATTTATCGATTCTGCAAACTCAATATTTCAGCATCGTTGATCCTTGCGGGTTGATTCTCAGCTGTTGATTCTTCTGGGTTGATTTTTAGTTGTTGATGTGTTCCCAGATGTGGAACATATTGTGACCATCATTTTTCGACGTGATTTCTCCCCACTATTCGATCTCCTCTAAGATATTTCTTCGTAGATCATCGAATTGATCAATGGTGGATAAGAGGGGGACGTGACAGTGTGGTGTTAGAACATGAATGTTGAGGATTGTTTCACGACCATGCTCTATGGTTCAAAGAACAACAAATATTCTGTAAGAAATTTTTAATTCTGCATGATAATTAGGGTATGGGTATGTGACATTTGAGGTAAAGGATCTGCAACTGAGTGCACAGAAGAGTGGGAGGGGTTTAGTTGATACATGTTGTGAGAAGATCATTAGTAATGATAATCAAGAAAAGAGAAAAGAGAGGAAAAAGGAGCATGAGAAGAGAGAAGAGTATGTAGAGATAGAGAAGAAGATCCTGAATAGTGTTTGCATCTTAGTGCGCAGACAAAAGATGCATATATTTTTGCAAGCCAGATGAAGAGCACCTTTGTGGTTTATTCCCGGATGGGTTTCCACGCTACATATTGTGTATATGTGTGAATGATGCATGTGTTTGACTTATCTATGTAATTGTTGTATTGAATGGATAATTATAGATTTGGTTGTGAATGAATGAATGCATATCATTCGCATGGTACCAATTGAATACAATCACATTGCATAAAACTGTTGATATAATAGGTTTCTTAAAACAATAGGTCGCAGTCTAACTATTCATAGAACACATAAATAATCCATGCATAGAATTTGTTGAGATCCTTGGTAAGAGGCCAAGGTACCATAAACTCCCCCACCCAACTGCAAAAACATGGTTCTGGCAGTTACCCATTCCAAACTCAAATATCTCGGGTGAGACTGCATTTGCGTCACTGGTGCTTCTGACTGACCTCTTCTCTGTCGGGACGATATATTGGAGATTTGTTATGTTTAGCAAAAGGGAATGAACCTAGGTCAAGACCCTCAGAGGATGGATAAAATATAACAAATTGTTTCCTTGCCGAGACCCAAATCATTTTGGTGAGGGATATACTGTGGGAGCCAACAAAACCGAAGATCCAGTGACTAGGTGGATTTCAAAGCGTTAGAATTTGCATGAGAAGAAAGAAAAGGTTCTCGGTGGAACCCAATAGAGTGGTTCATCCGGTACATATATACAGACATCCATGAGAATTTATTTTCTGAGTTTCCCATTTTTTTTCATGAGTGGTTATCTAAGTTGGCAACCCAACTAAGAAATTTTTGAGGAGAACCAAAGGAGTGGAACCCTCAGTTGATTGAGTGAATCGAAGGAGTAAAAACCCTGTGTCGAGGGATGTGGATTTTTAGATAGGTAGTATTTTAGAGGGATACATTTATAATTTTGTTGTTGACACCATAACCTCATACATTGAGGAAGAGTGATTTTTTTTCAAGGACCACGTGGTAGATATTTGTAATATTTAAGGACATGGATAAAAATGCTTGTTGTGAAAAAGGCATTCTGCAAATGTGAAAAAAAAAATTCTCTAAAAAGAGTTGGTATGATGCAGTTTTAATTGAGATGTTCCCAGGAGATAGCGAAAATGAACTAAAATATGGTTGTTTGAGAAGTAGAAGAAGATTTAGATCTAGAAAGCAAAGAAATACTTTGATAGGAAGAGGGAGTTGCAACATGACTGGAGGGGAAGAATACTATGAGCTTGCATCATACTTTGATGAATGGTATTGCGATGAAGAAGAAGAATATCAGCCGATCTCTTAAGTAGACGAAGATTTAGAAGAATCAACTGAAGTTCCAGATCAAGAACGAGGTTACAACTCACCTACACCACCGCACACGTCACCATAGGTAAGGTCTAGAGACTTATCTCCAAGCGCATTTGTAAATACTAGTAGTACTAATGCTATAACTAGCAGACAAGGGAGTCCAACTAGCCAAAATTTGGTTTCGACTGTACCAACAGTAAACCCAATAGCTGGAGCTAGCATTATGTTACCAATATTCAATGGAAATGGGTTGGAATACCCAGCACAACATTGGTTCCTATGTGAAGCTATGTGGACAGTGTGACATATACATGATGAGATTATAAAGAAAGCATAAATGATCACAACTCTACGAGGTCATGCGCTGTACCGATACATGAAATTTTCTATAGTATCAATAGGAGTTGTCAGAAAACGCTTAATGAAATCCAAATGGGCATGATAGATGAGTTCAGAAAGCCAAAGTCTGAATCTCGATGTATTACTAAGATCAAAGAAATTAAGCAGCTACCAACAGAATATGTCTGGGACTTTGACCAAAGATTTAAAACATTAATGGCCAAAGTAAGCTTCCAAATGTCAGATGTACAACATAAGGAATGGTTCATCATCGCCTTCTTGCCACACATCTAAACCCCATTGATGCAACAAACTATTGTGTCATGGATAGAATATCTAGAGATAGAAATGAAGTTAGAATCCTCACCGATTGGAGACAATGACATGGGGATGATGCAAATTCAGTCACAGCTAGCCAAACTTACGGTGCATCTCCAGGAAATTAAGAGTGGCAAGGAAGTTCAAGAAGAACTATGGTGTTCAATATTCCAAACAGGTGGACACCATAAAGATAATGGACTCGCGCTCATGAACTACGTCGCAGCAGGAGGGATAAACCCGATGAACAACCAAGGGATGCCTTGGTGTAGATTATTCCAAACTAGGGGACACAAGTTCGAAGAATTTATGTATTTACAAAAAATTGTAAGTGCACGAGCTAGTCTGTACTATAAATTTTCTAAATCAGGAGGTCATGATGAAAAAGATTACAGATCGCTTTAGCTGCTGTAAGAAAATACAGTGGATACTTACTTGATGAAAAATGATGATCATATGCAAGCTGAATGAGTGCAGCCTCAGTATCATCCTTCTCAATAGCCACCATTGAAATATCAACAACCATAGTATCCTCAACCGCAATACCAGCACAATCAGTATCCACAACAACATCAATACCCTCAGCAAAGGGAGGTGGAAATTTTACGAGGTAAAGGAAAACAACAAGGAGGAGGAGGATTTGGTCGAGGAAGAGTCCAATTCATATGTTATAACTGTGGGTAGCCATGACATTATTCCAGCGATTTTCAAAGTCCAGCAAAAAATTGTGCATATTGTAAAGATTTTGATCACACTATTGAACAATGTTCACAATTAATTGCGAAATGTTTGGATAGAACTATCGTAAACCCAAAACCGATGCAGAATCAGAATCCAAACCCAAACCAAAACATTTAGATGATCTCTGCTGAACCCAAATAACTTCACATTTCTATAGTGATGAAAAGGAGGTGCTACAACAGGCGCAGACCAAAAAACACATCATGGACAACCGCAGGTAAGACCCGTGGCACAAAAGAAAGCACCGCTAGATGTCCAGAAGGAGAAAGAAGTATTTTTGGAGGTGCGACCAGAATTCATGAATGCTAATCAGCCGTAGACATCTGGACAAATCAAGAACATGCTCGAACTCTTTGAACAACTAATCAGGAAGAAACCAATGAAGAAGGTTAATAATATTAAAGATTTTTTTCAAAAGTTGTTTAGCACTAATTAATGATAAAGATGTTGTCATAGAACTATCATATCTGAGAAAAGAGTCAACCACATCGGGAAGAGATTAAAAATAGGTCGAGAACTAAGAATGACTAAACAGATAGGAGAATATGATATGGATTATATCATACTATATTTGGGCTCATATGTTAATATTTTAACAAGACAAACATGGGAGAGCATGAATAAGCCGTGAATGGACTGGTCTCCCATTCAACTAAGGCTTGTGAACTAGTCAAAGGTTCTAGCAATTGGTAGATTAACCCAAGTACTCATAGAAATCGAAGGCTTAATAACATATGCCTATTTTGAAGTAATCGACATTGTCTATGACACAAATCCATACCCCGCACTTCTGGCAATTGATTGGGAATAGAAAACCAAACCATTGTAAATTTCAAGAAAATAATCTTATCCGATTGAAGATTCTAAGCTAAGGGCGGTTGCGCCAGTTGATCTGCTTGAAGGGCAGCGATATGTTGATCCCGTAAATAGTGAAGGAAAAGAAAATTACCTAGACTAGTTATGCAGTATCATGTCCTCAAAAGAATATTATATAAATCCAATAGCTGATGGAAAACTAAGCTGATGGTGTTACAACTGATTTTACCACACATGGTGAATCACACGTTTATGGCCTTCCCTATCCCTTTGTAGAATCCTTAGACCCCATGGACCATTTTTGTACCTTTGATGTTTCCAAGATCATCCTTAAAAACATGAAAAAATTTCCATACACAACTTTTAATCCCTTTCTCTCGTATATACACGGATTTGACCCTTAAACATGAGTACATTGGGATGTGTGCAAAAGGCCAAATCCTATTGGAGTTTTCCTTGATGTGGATCCGACTCACTTGTCTCTTGGCCTTCCATATGCCTTGAGATCGCTCAAATTCGACCTTTCATTACCCCATTGAAGAGTTATATAATGAACCCTTTGGATACATTGAAGGCATGAGGAATTGAAGAGCAAGAAAACTATAGTCCATTGTTGCCAGAGCTTATACTTGAGTCTGCATCCCTTTGTCCCTTGGAGCAATTTTGTGTTCTTCCCAAGCTTGCCTTTTGCTTGTGAGCTTGCTATCGAGAGATGGAGGATTGAAGTGGTGGAGGCCCAAGTGGGGGACTCAGTTTCTTCGATTTGCAGACATGTCAACAAAGGTTGTCTCTATTGTAATATCTGTTTTATATTAATAGAAATATCATGGATGTATTTGAATAAATATTTGATCCATGGATGATTTCAAATTCTTATATGTTATTGATTATATATGCTAGAGTAGATGTAACACGATTATATATAGCATGCTTGTCTTGTTTATTAAATGTTGAGGAAGCGATTTATCAATTCAAGCTCGAGTTGGAAAGCTCAACAGGGATCTACATCAACCGTTCAAAATAAGGTACGAATCGAGATCCTTTAGTGTTATATATTTGGTTTCTCTTGCATATAGGAAAGGATTGATTTCTGGAGTCAAGCTGTCTGTTGTGGTACCCCAAGCCATAGGAAGTTCTCTCCGTAACAGAATTGGTGACTCTGCTGTGGAGTTCCTAGTAATTGTCCTTTGGGGGTTTTTATCGACATTCAACGTTCTTGAATTGCTCTGATTTCTCTGTTTTTGAGTCAGGTCTAGGGGCATGTTTTCCTGGTAGTGTCTGATAGGTGTGGATTTTGTCTTAGCTTATCTGTTTGCCTTCATTTTTATCTCTTTTTCTTCTTGTACGCGAGTTTTTTCCTCATAGTCGCATGTACACACGGTTTTGCCTGAGATATCCACGTACATACATGGGTTTTCTGCATATAGTCGCGTTTGCCCTGAGTTTTTCCTTTTAGAGGAAGATTGAGTGTTGCTGGGTGAGTTTTGATGATTCTTGAGTCTCATTTGATGCTTCTAGAGTTTGTATACACCTCTGTTTCTGACCAGAGATGCTTTTTAGGGTAAATTTTTTTTAAGAATGTTCTTGTCATTGCATTTTCAATTTTTTGTTTTGGGATTAGTGCATTAGGTCTCTTTTACCTTAGTGATTTGTGTGAGTGCTGTTTGATTGTGCTTGTAGATTCTGGGGGTGGTAGAGTCATTCTTTTGTTTCATTATCTCATTTTTATTCAAAAAATCCAAAATATTTGCTTTTTTGCATCATTTCACTTTGCATTTTGCACAGTACTTGCACTAGATTTGCTTAGAGAAGTATTAGTTAGGCTTTCATATAGGAATGATTGCATTTGTCATTTGAAGAAAATTTTGCATTTCACGTAGTAGCATGCCTTGTTTCGCATTCAACACAATGCATTTGCATTGATTTTTAGGTGTGCATTTTGCTTCATGTTGCGTCATAACACCATTGGTTGCACGATCATCTACCTTTTTTGAGTAACAAAGGCAAATAAAATCAACGCTTAATTAAAATGGATTACAGTATTTTCTTTGATAGGGTACATCAACAAGATTAGGTTTTAGGGTCTTGGAATAGTTCATTGTGAGTAAATTCTCCAAGACCACTAAACAACAACACGTATGTGTCTATCCAGGTGAGAGTGTAAAATTCCTTGGTATAATTAGTGTGTCTCAGGATCCTCCTCTTACAAGGGAGTTAAGCACGAGGCAGTGTGAGGAGTTATGGATTGGGATGACCCCTAGTCATAACTGAGTAGCACTAGAGATATTTCCAGTATTGTATTCATATATGGGGTCTCTTTCGAGAGTTTTGGGCTTTGCTACCCTACCCACACACACAGTCAATCCCGCCTGCAACTGTCTTCCTAAACATTGATTATATTGAGGTGACCTTAGTTGCCTTACCTAGGTTATAAAGGGGGTACTTTGCAAGGGTTATTCTGTAGGTGTCCTAGCCAGGTTGGGGTCAAACAACACATTCGCTATATGCGTTGAAGCTGAGGGCCACAATAATTGGTTACAAACCTTTGCTTTTTGTGTATGGGAGTCTCAAGCCTCTCCTAGGTGAGACATACCTACTTCATTCAGGAGCTCACATATCCTACCCTTGTTTGCTTGTGATTGGCTTTAGATTATAAAGGTGTATTCTCTGTGCACGCTAGCTTGCTTATGGTTTGCGTAATTAGAAGAGTCTTTTTCATTTTTTGAGTCATTGTGGATCCGGGTGCGGTGCTTCATTGTTCTCGTCATTTACCAGGACTTTCACCTTCTACATCTCCTCCTCCTTTGGGAGAGAGAAAAAGATAGTCCAGGAGGACTACTTCTCACATTGATTCACACATGATGGGAGATCATGAAGATGAAATTCCTGAGTTTCCTTCTCCACCTCATGAGGTTGGGGAAGAAGATCCTACTCCTACATATGATCCTTCACCTGATATACCTACACACACTGGGTATGATCCCTCAGTCACAGGTCGCTGGTATTGGTTTCTGGGCGACGAGACTCATCATGAACCTCCGAGCACTAGTTATGATATGTCTGGTATTCCTACACATGATTTGGCTCAGCATGTCGAGTCAGAGTTTGAACCTAACACTATGCCTAGGGGAATTCCTAGTCATTTCTATGTGGAAAGGTTTGGGAACATGAGTCACATTGCACCCTCCATCCCGGCGGTGGAGGTAAAATCACATGTTTGTCCTAGAACTAGTGCTAGTAGTCCTATTCGGATACCAGAACCAAGACGAGTGACGGTAGGGAATACCACTTACATAGTTTCACATGTCCCTTCATCCTCTATTCCTAGCTCTTTGAATGCTATTCCTCCCCATCATTCACATGGTCCTTTGGGATGGAATGTTGCTACGAGTCATGTGCGTACTACTGCTACTCGTGTAGTTGTGTCTCAGAGTCAAGTGCCTCTTGTAGTCTCGAGAGGTCGTATTCCTACTTCTGGAGGTCATATTCCTACTTATGGAGTTTCTCATGGGACATCTCATGGGACTTCTTATGGACCATATTATGGACCATAGTATGCACAGATTTATTCACCTTATGGGTACGGGTATCAACAACCCGCTTACTCCCCTAATTACGGCTTTGTAGCCCTAACTAGTCAAGGTACACCACATTATGGTGCTTCCATGCCACCCTAAACGAGTCAAATAGGATGAGGATACTATGGCCATGGCCATGGTGTTTACGGTAATCAGTCCTATGTGAACCAAAATTATCAGGGAGTGGCTCATCGACCTACTCAACCTAGGATCCCTTTCCTTGCAATGTTAAATTTTCCTGACTTGTTGATACTAACGACTGATCCAATCTCTCATGATCTGGCTTGGTCGGCTGTCCCTAAAAAGATTCCCTCGAACATTCCCAAATTCGAGGGCAAACTAGGAGAAGATCCTAGTGAACATGTTACTACATTTCACCTTTGGTTCTCTTATAATTCCTTACATGAAGATTCGATCCGTTTAAGGCTATTTCAACGCACCCTCACCAGGCCTGCAGCGAAATGGTACATAGAGTTACCTAGGGGGGCATTCACTTTGTTCGATGACCTAGCTATGACTTTTCTCAACCAATTCCATCTACCAGTGCATTACGATGTTGGTACATAACTCTTGTCAACATTTTGGTAAGACAAAGCCACGCATATCTCGGACCATATCCAAGAGTGGCATAGATGGAAGAGATTTATTAAAGACTTCATACCACCGGAGTTTCTCCTCGAGTGGTTCCTTAAATCGATACTACCTTATATAGCGAAGGATGTTTCTACGTTCGGATTTTAGAATGAGTAACAAGCCATTTTTAGGGTGCAAGAATTGGATTTGATTTATGCTCAATCTGGTTTGTTATATGAGATTATTCCTAACGCTTCGCTTTCTAGTTTTGACCATAAGATCAAACATGGACCACATGCTGATGGAATTGTTGGTTGTATAAGTACCAAACCTGCGGATTCGGTTGTAAAACAAGTCAGTCAATTGTCTATCAACCAATCTACCTCGGGACAAGCCATGACTTCATCTCAACCCACCCAAACGACAAGTGTGCTTTCGGTGCAATTGTTGGACCAGAAGGGTAACTAGCAACCCGGAAGGAATAAGAAGAAGGGTAAAAACAATTGTAAGGGTGGGAATAGGAATGAAAATGCTAATCCTAATGACAAGAATGCCCAAAATGCTGGGGGGGAAAATCAGCCTAAACATAAGGTTAAGTTTCCTTGCAAGTTGTGTAAGGATGACCACCTCACTCACTTGTGCCCTCAGATAGAAGAAGCCTCAAGGTTCATAGTGCAGGGCCCAGCTGTGCTGACCAACCCTTTACCTCATAATCAAAACATGAACTCGAGGACCCATGATCAGTTTGGTGGGGATCAAGATTTGTCAGAAGCTAGTAGTGGTCATGGTTGCATCAATATGGTGCGTGCTACTAAGGTTGTGACTCATGCAAAGGACTATGGTTCGTCACAACCAGACCTTGGAAAGGAACTTGCTCCACCCGAGAGTCCTTTGCATATTGAAAACCCTGCGGATAAACCTGAAGTTGCACCTCACATTCCTAAGGGAGTCCTTAAGAGTTGAGGGCACAATCCTAATGCGCGAGCTTCCTGTAACTATTCTATTTTCAAGGATTTGGGCCACACTCCTTGTGCGATGTCTGCACTCAAAGTACTTCAGAGTTGTCCTTTGCAAAGGAAGGCTTTGCTTTCTGCTCTTGGTGTTAATGATGATAACTCTTCCTCTATCATCAAATTTGAAACCATGGGACTATAGACTTGCTTTCCTTACTATGTGTCTCTCTTGATTCATGTAGAATGTCTTAACATGACCATCAAACGCACTATGATTGACGAAGGCATTGTTGCTTCCGTGATGTCTTTGGCGTGTTGGAAGGGTTTGGGTTCCCCTGAGTTGTCTAAATTTGCTTCCATGTTGACTACTTTTGATGGTAGATCGTTTCGGCCTCACAGCATTCTTCCTTCTCTTAAGGTCCGTTTGGGAGGGAAGACTGTCGCGATCGAGGTCGAGGTGGTTGATGCACCTGTTAACTACAATATGTTACTAGGTAGGAATTGGATGTATAGTATGCAAGCCATAGCTTCTTCTCTATTTCAATTTGTATGCTTTCCATTTAATGGGAAGATAGTTATGATTGATGAAATGTCATTCAAGAATCCATGTGTTACCGCATCTTTGGGAGCTTCTGTCCTGATTGTCGAGCACTCTCAGCCGACATCTGGGAGTGTGGGTGTTGGCATGTACCCATCCCTTATGAGATCGTTTAGTTGTCTGGAACCTTTTCTTATGAGTGGGTCTATTTCCAGTGAAGCTTCGTCATCATTGCGTTCGGTGTCTTTTCACACCACTCATATGGAAGATCCTTGGATTCTTCCTACACTGAGTCCTTTGTGTGAGCCTATCGTAATGGACGTGCCTTTGCCTACAACAATGATAGCATATCAAGATAATATTGAATGTGTTGCAGAGCCTAGTCCTTCCTCTTCACGGATGGAGGAGGAGGACCCATATGTGCTACCTGCATGGGCAGTTGAGTCTTCTCACACACATGACTGCATTGATAGTGTTTTTCCATCAGATGAAGCTATTATTGAGGCTATGTCTGGGGTTGAGCCACCTTGGGAAGAGTTGCATCATAGATCTTACTTTCTTCTTGAGCTTTACCGTTTGGTGTGTGAAGACTTTAGGGAGATTCTTAGTGAGAGAATTGGTAGTCCCGTGGTTCCATTAAGCTCTCCTGGTCTGATGGCTAATGGAAACATGGTGAATATATCTCCTACCATTCCTATCAATATCTCTCGCGATCCTGGAAAGATTAAGAATGTCTATATTGGGGAATAATGTTCCCATGCTAAAATTCAAGAGTATACTGAGCTGTTCAAAGAGTTTCATGACGTATTTGCTTGGTCATACGAGGAAATGCCAGGTGTCGATCCTCGCATTGTTGAGCATGAAATAAAAACTTATCCCAATGCTAAGCCTATTCGACAATGCTTGTGTGTGGTGAATCTGAGAAAAGCACCCGCAATTAAGGCTGAGATATAAAAACCGTTGAATGCCAGTTTTATCTATCCCATTCCCTTGATGGAGTGGGTTTCAAATCCTGTTTCGATTGATAAGAAACAAGGAATATGATCCGTACATGCACTGATTTCTGTGACTTGAATTGTGCCTGTCCTAAGGATAATTTTCCCACACCATTTATTGACCAAATTTTGGATGAGTGTGCGGGAAGCGAGGTATTTTCCTTTATGGACGGATTTTCTCGATACAATCAGATACAGATCAAACCTGAGGACCAACATAAGACTGCTTTTATTTGTCCTTGGGGTACCTTTGCATATCGAAAGATGCCTTTCAGCCTTAAAAACACTGGAGCCACTTTTCAGCGGGCTATGACCTTGATCTTCCATGATCTCAAATCAATTATTAAAGTCTTTTTGGATGATCTTGCTACTCATTCTCGTCAGAGGATGTGTCATTCCTACCATTTGAGATTAGTGTTTGAAAGGTGCCGCCATTACTTTTGCAGGTTAAATCCTCATAAATTCATATTTTGTGTGAAGTCTGGTCTCTTATTAGGGTTCATTGTCTCCAAGGGGGGTATAAGAGTCGACCCTTTGAAGGTTGAGGCAATAATTCAATTGTCTCCCCCGAAAAACATTAAACATCTTCAATGTTTGCAAGGCATGGCAAATTTCTTGCTGAGATTCGTCGTTAACTTTGCCAATTTGACTAGAGGATTTATGCATCTTTTGAAGAAGGAGACTACCTTTTGCTGGGATGAGCGAGCCCAGGAGTCCTTTGATGCACTTAAGAGAGCCTTAGCATCGGCCCTAGTGATTAGTCCACCCAACTATAGCCATGACTTTTTACTTTATGTGGCCGCGTCCATGGAGAAGATTGGTATGGTTTTGGTTCAGGAGGATGAGGAGCTCCAGGAGCATGTCATATATTATTTGAGTTGAAACCTTATAGATGCAAGGAGACATTATTCTCATGTGGAGAAACTTGCCTTAGCTACCGTTCATGCGGTTCAAATATTGAGACACTATATTCTCCTTCACCAGACCTTGGTGGTAGCCCATGTCAATCCATTTCAGTTCATCCTCACTAGAAGGATGATAGGGGGAAAGTATAATAAGTGGATTGTCATCTTGCAAGAATTTGATCTCGAGTTTTTTTCGGCAAAATAAAAAAAATTGTTGATTTTTGCGAAGCTTATATCTGACTTCCCAAGCGAGGAGGAGGTGGAAGTTTGTGAAGATACGTTTGTCGATGATCACATTTTCCTGATCTCAACTTTGGATCCATGGCATGGGGATATTATCATATATTTACAAACATTGAAGGTCCCTACTCACCTTTCATGGGATGAACGATGACGGTTACGTCATGTATCCAAGAATTACCTCATAGTAGATAACACATTATACCGTCGTGGGATAGATTCCATTTTACGTCATTGTTTAACTCATGAGGAGGTTGAGCTTGTGTTGAATGATTGCCATGGAGGGGCGTGTGGTGGTCATTTATTTGGGATTTATACAACCCAAAAAATATTGAGAGCAGGTTATTTCTAGTCGTCGATCTTTAAAGATTGTGTCAATGTGGTCAAGAAGTTGCCACCCTTACCAGGTGTTTGCACGCAATATGCGCTCACATCCTTCCCCGTTACATCCAATTATCACCGCCGGTCCCTTCACTAAGTGGGGGCTTGATTTCATGGATTGCAACCCAACTTCAGCTAGGGGGCATCCTCATATTATAGTGGCTGTTGACTATTTCACGAAATGGGCTGAGGCTATGCCCACAGTTAAATCTGACAGTGAGACAACATCACATCTTGTATTCAACCAGATCATTACTCAGTTCGGTATTCTGAAAGAGCTTGTCACTGACCATGGTAGGCACTTTCAGAATCGGATGATGGAAGAGTTGGCCTCGAAGTTAGGGTATAAGTAGGAGCATTCTTCTTCTTATTACCCTCAAGTGAATGGACAGGTTGAAGCAGTGAACAAATCACTCAAGTCCATTCTCCAACAAACCATCACACAAAGAAAGACCAATTGGCATATCATGTTATATCCTACTTTGTGGGCTTATAGGACTATGGTTAAGATTGCCACCGGTTTTTCTCCATATCAGCTTGTACATGGAGTGGAGTCTATATTTTTGGTTGAGTGTGAAATCCCTTCTTTGAAGCTATCCATAGAGCTCTTACCAGACACTTCCCCATTGGAGGAACATTTGGTCCACTTAGAGCAGCTTGATGAGTAGAGTCGAGATGCCTTGGTGGCTCTAGAAGTGAATAAGCACCGCGTTAAGGTCTAGTATGATAAATTTGTCTGTCCAAGGAAGTTTAGTGAAGGAGATTTTATCCTTTTGTGGGATCAAGCTAAAGAACCCTTGGGGGCAAGAAAGTTTAACCCCATGTGGCATGGTCCTTACGTTGTTAAACGTGTGTTAGAGAAGGGTGCATATGAGTTAGTAGATTATGAGGGGATAGCCTTGGTGAAGCCTAGAAATGGGCTCTATCTTAAAAAGTACTATGCATGATTCTCAGCCAGGGTTGACTATTATATATTATTGTACAGTATTTTGCATAGTTAGGTTTTTCTTATGGTGATCAGGTTTGTTGATTAGATTTTGTTTCTTATGGCAGATGTCAATGGAGTCTTCCATTTATATAGGATTTGCGGATGGTGCTAGCCATCACACTCAACACTCATCCTCTGCTGCTTGGGTGATTTATACTCTTACGGGTCAGGTATTGTCTTCAGGAGGTGTATGTTTATGGCCCTCTTCAAACAATGTTGCTGAATATAGTGCCATTATAGAGCTTCTATGAGATGCCTTTTCACATGGTGTCCTTTCTCTTGCGGTACGTCTTGATTCGCAGTTAGTAGTGTCATAGCTTAATGGCTTGTATCATGTAGGGATCCAACATTATTACGAAGATTCTTACATGTGAGAACGACAATTTGACAGGATAACATATATACATGTTCCAAGAATTTATAATCAAGTTGCTGACTCATATGCTAACGATGTGTTAGATTGGAATTTGTTTCATAGACAACAAGCTCATCACAAACATACATTTTTACACATGTAAATAAATAAATCGATCATCATACAAATTTTTTATTAAACATCCAAAATGTGATAATACATAAGTGTCATAATACAAAAATGGGGCGTCCGAGCCACCAAAATATAAATACACGATAGTACAAAATGTATCACTCCCAGGTATCTAAGCATGGGGAGGAGGACGGGGGTTCTGATCATGGAATGTCACCACAGCTCTAGCTAGCCGTCGAAACAACCGCACCCATGCTCATGGCACACCCACCACTTGACGCTCCATGGCCTCAGGCAGGTCCTCGACCTGCGCCATGGGTACCCTATGTGTTAGCCACACGAAGTTGGTATGAATGCTTTGGAGCATCCGCTCCGCATACACACCCATAATGTCATCTCCTCTTCCCCTCTGTCTATGAGAAATCATTAGGCTGTTGTGGTCCTACATCTGCATACATATGACAGGATGTCACTATGTTTTGTCACGCAAAAACATGTCTTTTTGATTCTATATATATCAAAAAACACAAAAAATTAAATAATTCACAAAACTTAAAAAGAGGGTTGTGATTCATTACCAATGTCACCGTATGCTGATCCTGGTGGTAGAGGCATGTCAGGATCTCCCTGAAAATCTATCCCCGCATAGGGGTAATCATCGATGGCAACTATCTGCCACAGCCACCATGGAAAGAAATCAGCTAGATAGGGGTTGGACACCCTACCTCCACCCAGTCTGCACATCGCATCTGCCCAACGTCATTGGGTCGGATCTCGAACCCCGTGAAGTGGAATGTCAACTCTAGGGCTCAATCCTAGAACATGCTCAAAGAAGAACGTGCTCAGTAGACTGCTGAAACCAAAGTTTCATACCTTGCCCATCTTGCAGTCGCTGAGATGTTGCTTCATGTTGCTCAACAACGCAGTACTCCAATTGTAAACTATGGGTCTCATGCACTCCACTGCATAGAACATAAAGGGCAGCGAGGCCTGGTGGAGTGAGGTTATCCTTTCTATCCTGCCGAGTGCTAGTAGTATGGCCTTTAGGCCTAGAACCTATATGGAGTTAGTTGGGATCCGAATCCTGACCTTCTCTGTGTCCGGATAACAATATATAGCTATATACTCATCTATGGTGAGGCCACCTCTGGGCCCGCGAGAATGTAGGTTCACCACTTCCCCCCGTTGGGACAATCCAGTAATGAAATATATGTCCTCCACCTCTATAGTGAGGGACATCCCGTCAATCTGGAAAGACTCTGAGTCAGGATCCCAATAGTCTACTAGCATCTGCAGTAGTCTTGGTTTTGCCCTTAAGCCACCAAGACACCAAAACTTGTAGATCCTGCATGCACAAAGAGCTTGTTGTGCCATTAGATCTCCCCGTATTGCTTCTTCTACATCCCTGTGCTCTCGTTCCGTCCATTCTAGAACCATCCTACACATTGAATTTATGTTTGGGTCATTAAATGTCATAGAACAACTTAGACGTGGCCGCATACGCAACTACTTGCTAAATAGGTGCATATCTACGTGACTTTGAGGCATTTTTCCGCGTATAGCCAGCCCTATCTGCTGAAAAATCCTCGATTTCTATGTGGGCCGTGGTGCATACTTTAGAATGGCATAGAAATCGATTTTCACCATGGAAATTTGAAAAATTTACATGCAAATGAAAGAGCAGGTTATGGGAAGTTACCTGGAAAAAACGGTGTCGGATTCCACTGGCTGAAACTCATGAAATTCGCGTTTGAAGTTCTGAGCTCAATTGGGTAAAAATTTCAAATGTTATATAATGTTTTGAATTTTTTACTATTTATAGAAATTTTTCAAATTTTTGAAAATTTTTACCCCCTTTCTATAGTTTTGGACCGTTTCTGACCCTTTTGGACCGTTTTTGACTAATATGATGATGTAGGAGACCGTTTTGAGCGTTGTTTCGACCATTGTTTTGACCTGTTCGTGCCGAGTGTTACCACCTAAGTTGTACTTAGTGGTTTTTTATCAAGTGAGCCTGGTGAACCGGACAAGGATAACTTGTTCGGACTTCAGAAGACCTGTGGAAGTACTTCTGGAAAGTGCTTGTTGTATCATATCACATGTTCATACCCCATGAGGGAATTGTAATAAATGTTCTAGCATGATAGTGTCTGTAAAATACTCGGTCTCTTAGAATTTATTTGTCAATCTGATCAGCCCAGGGTGTTTTTTCCCTTAGTTATTATTGGTTGTTGAACAAATGACTGATAATTTCTGAGTTTTTCACTCCATACCTCCAAAGTTGGGGTGGTAGGCTTGGCATTTAGGCCTATTGAGGTTATTAGAGTCTATGTGTCAATGTGTAAACATTCTAGACATCATTTTCGAGTCATATGAACATGTCTAAGTCCCCCTAGGTGTTTTTCAATTTTTCAATTTTTCAGTTTTTTCAGTGTTTTTTATAAAAATTTAATTTTTCCAAAAAAACTTAGGCTATTTTTTAATAGTTTAATTGGAAAAATTGATTTTGTAATAAAAGTGGGCCAAATAATCGGTTTCAGTCATGTAGGTGCTCATTTTCAAGATAAGAGCACCATGTAAACCCATGGACCCACTATTTCCTAAGTTTTGAGTGATCTTCCATCACTTAGGTCAGAAAGCCCCAAAAATCAATTATTGATTATTTTAATTAATAACTTGATGAATAATGGAGCAAATCTAAAATAAATAAATCAGTGGATTCTCAACCAATTTGATTGAAATCAATAAGATCTGGAGCAAATTGACTGGATCTAACAAATCCTTGACTGAAGGAGGGGATGAATCAGATCCATACTTGATCTACAACTGTCTTCATGGGGAAATGCGCCCTATTTCTCTCCTCCACACATGTGGGCTCTCCTGGATGCTCTGTGGGCCGATGTGTTGGTGTATGGGTTGATGTGTTAGCTCAATCAAGCCCCCGGTTGACAAGTAGGCTTAGTACATCTTCAATTATGCATTTATGGACTCTCCCTCAGTTGATTTCACTTGATTCCATGAGGAATTGTGCCCCCCCTGGGCTGGATGGCCTGTAATTTGTATATATCCTGCTTGAGGCTCCCTCTTCCAAGCTAGTTAGAACTGGACTGAAGGGATTACCATTGTAACTCTGTATTTGATCATCATTTGTGAATAAAGAAGCTTTGGAGGCTATACTGTGTAGCGCATGTGTATGTGTGGATTCTCAGTGTTATGCTGCTGATGTGGTAGCTGCAATTTCTAGCCAAATTATGTGTTGCTTCTGTGTTCTAGCTTCAAGGATTCGGCTAAATCTAGTAAGGGTGTAAAATAGGAAATCTATATTTCTTGATCTTGTTTATCCATATGATGTATGCTCAAAAATTTCAGTTACATGCTTAAATAAGGTTATTTCTACATAATCTTTCATTTTTGTTGCTTTATGCATTTATATCCAGATCTCACGAGGTGTGTGTAGGCTTGTGTTATTTAGTTGGAGGTTCCTGATTGGATGAAGGTGTGGATCTAGATTGACTCCATTCCTATCCAATAAGCTCAAGAATCTGTCCCTCAGCACTCCACAAAAGGGCCTCCTTTTAGCTTGTTCCATTCAAGCAATGATCCGACCTTCTCTCCTCTTCTTCTCATTTCTATAAAAAATCAACATTTTTACCCGGTTACTCTGTTCGTAGCTTTGATTTTTCTTAGATATATCATATTAAAATTAATTCCAACATAGATATATCTTATCAAATCCTATAGTCTAGATCTTGCAGTTAAAAAAGTTTCATAAGCATTCTAGATCTAGCTTTAGGGAAATCGTCTTTTTGCATGAAAATTTAAAGAAAACTTGTAGATCGCATGCATTAGATTTCCTTTCACTGTTATCAAATCTAATATTTTGTAATATCAGTGCATATTTCATTGGCTGCACAAATGGCAAGCCAAGATCCCAAGGAAAGCTTGCTTTCCTTGGTTCCTTTTTCGCCAGTTTAACTAGTTTTAACTTCATTTTTTTTGAGATAAGGTAGGATGATCCAAAGGTACTCTTAAAGTGATTTTGGGAATATTTTATTCTAACATGATCACTTTATTTTATCAGGTATTACAGAAAATAAAGGAATCTTTTGTCCGAAGTGGCCTCAGGAGCGTTCAAATCTCCCTAGGGGTCTCCCTTTTCACTAAAATCTTAAAATTTTTGCAAAGTTGTAAGATCTTGGTTTCAGCCTGTATAAGGACCAAGAATTTTCTGATATATCAGTTCTCTGATATTGTAACCACTGTTAATAAAATTATTTTTTGAATAGGCTCTTTCGAACCCATTCCCCATCCCCCTTGGGGGGATTTGCGTCGGTGTCCTTTTCGTCGCTTTTTGCTTATTTCTTTTTTTAAACTAGCATTGATCTAATTTACAGGGTAGTATACTTGATTTTATTATTAATTTCATATTCCACTTTTTGTTTTTTCAAAGTAATCATAATACTTACCCCACGATTTCCCGATTGACCCGAAAGGGGAAAGAGATTCGTGGTAGGACTAATTAGAAAACCAGAATTGTGTATTTGTTTTATTTTTCATCTTTTATTTATCAACAATTTTAAAATTAACCCCTCCTCGATTCCCTGATTGAGATCCACTTGGATCGAAAGAGGTTCCTGGAGGGTTTTCCTTTTAAACAAGAACACTCAGTTTAAAACTTACTAAAATTGACAAGACTCCAGTGTGTATGCTCTGCACTTGGCTGCGGTTCGTCCGATCGATCAAGCTGCATCAAAATCACTTGGGTGACTAGTATAATTAGGACTCACTCTCCCCAACTGACAAACCATCAGGTGAAAATTCAACACCTAGATCAAACCTTTACAGTGGCAAAATACCCAAAGGAAGCAGGAACTTCTGAAAAGTGACCTCGGGGCACCGATCTCTGTCACACCCTAATGGGTGCGTTACAAACAATAGACCCAGAGACTCCATTTCAGCCGACAAAATCCTTGCGGGTAGCCGTGAAGGTTCAGTTTTGGACATACTCCAAGTAATCTCGGGTATATCTGGAGTCCCCCCTTAGCCTAATTTTAATCAACTCACACTTCAAATTTAACTTAAAACATACCAAGAGGCAATCACTAAACATTCACTCCAAGCACATGCAAGCATATTGATTCTATTTTTGACTCCATTCTAAGGCGCTGGTTAATTTCTTGCTTTATATATATATTGTGTCTCAGCATTGTGCTTTCGTGTGTTCATCTTTTACATCTTGCCATCTTTGATTATCTATAGTTAAATTGTAAACTCCTAAATAACTCAGTCAGTTTAAACATCACAACACTAAGTAATTCCCCTTATTAACTTAATAGGGTCTACCCCCCTTGGCTTCATTAGGAGTTGAGCCTAAACGGAGGAGTCAAGAACAAGGTGACAACCTTGACTTGAGACTTGCCCCCAAGGACACACCGAGTGGCTTGAATATTTCTGCCACGTGACCCAGGTGTGTGAAAGGCGGCAACACCGAGTTCGGGTATGATGTTTAAAATGGCATATAGGTTAGATTTCACATCCGTTTGCATTTTGCATGACCTTATGACCATGTCTTTATAACCGTAGGTACATACCCATTCTATCTTGTCATAGAAACTTCTTGTTGTTTTAGAAGTGACATGATGTGAATGGTAGAGCTTAACCTTACATGGGTGCCCTAGTTAGCTCCTTGTTTGCATTTGGTGCCCATGTCGACAATTTGTTCTTTAGGGTGTGGGATTCCATTGTATAGTATCGCCATGACATTTCACAAGAGCCTCATACTCCTATTGATCTTTTTGCTGGCCTGTTTCCCTAGGACTCCCTTATGTCAAGCTGTAATTGCATTATCATGAGCTTTTCCTACCTCCTTGAGCCTTATGCCAGATTCCATGACTTTGAGTATCAGCCATACAGCCCGATCTTGTCTCATGTCTAGCCATGCAGAGCCATTTTATATATCCTTTGCAGCTTGCTTCCCTAATTTTAGTGGGAGGGGACTTTCCCCCGAATGTCACTATCCTACACATGTGTCCTTACATTGAACATTAGTATGTTTCGCTGCTTGGAACCAGTTTGTTTTCCCATTTGACACTCATCTCCTCCTAGTATGTAACTTTAAAGCAATTTTATTCTTTTTCAAGCTTTTCAAATATTTGAAAAAGTCCAAAAAAATTTAAAAAAACCAAAAATCCGGACAAGAAAAGATGTTATCTTTGGTAGCGGTCTAGTTGTGTTGCCTTCAAATAGAGCACTATATATCACATTCGTTGGTTGGGTTAAATTTTGACTTTAGGAGCTGTACTTGTTTATTTGAGTTTATCTCCACCAACTGGTTAAGTTTCCAGTCCCTATGGAGCCTATGTCGATGCCTCCTATGTCGCAGAGATGTCCCAGTTTTGCATATCGAGTCTATGCTGCCTACATTCAATCACCATTCGCCTTTATGCTCATGTTCGAAGGAATTTGAAACCTGAGTCGGCCATTCGTCAGTTATCTTGACTTTGCATGTCAGCCATTCCCGGTACAGTTACTAGTTCATGCACCTTATGATCGACTCCTTCCACATTATACAGCTTTGTTGAGTACCTCGTGTTGGATGATGGGGGATGCCTTAATGCCCTCTTTTTAGTGGATTTCATCCCATCGACTTCAGATCATTTATTCTGGGATAGGAATCTAGAGTCATTTTTGAGTTCCTTGAGACTTGCAGTCATCAGTGGCAGGTTCTCTCACCATCGACAGTTTTTGGGAATACATCAATGTCCCCTGATCGATGGATTCTGTTGTAATCTCACATATCACAGAAGGTTACCAATAATACACATTAATACAGACATACATAACAGAGACAAGATACAAGAACAAGTAAGTAGAATAATTGATTATATTATAGTGAAAGGGTCCATACAATACAGAGAACTGAACCAAGTTCTCATCTGGCTCAACAACCTAATATATATGATTTACAAATAGTTACAAATAACTACCTGTCGGTTCACTCAACTGACACGACCTTAGGTGGCTGACCTAATCTCTCATTAGTCAGCTGATTGACTTAGTCAGCTAATCGACTAAGTCGGGTATCGTTCAATTTGGCATACCGACTTTCTCCTCCAACATCTCCCCCACGAAAAAAACATTTCTTCGTCCCGAAGAAACAGGGAGGTACCAAAATTTCCTTGTCTTTCTAAGTAGTCATTCTTGTGCTTGTTCTTCATGAGCTGTGAAGTTTGATGGTTGGTCTTTTCTGTACACAGACTTCGACAATTACTTCAGCTGTCACTGCCAGCTGATGTTGGAAATCCGTCCAACTCTACAATATTTTCTGTATGTCGATGGTTAGTGTAGTTAGACTTGATAAGATCGACATTTTATCTTGAATGAAAATTTCAGCTATTCTTGCCATGTTGGGACCCATAAACTGGTTGTTTTCCTCTGCTGTCTCCAGTAGTCGTTTCATCTATGGGCAGATGATGTCTACTTTTTCTAAGTTCGGAATGGCTTGTTGCACCCACCGATGTGATTTTCGCTCGAGCTTCTGTAGTTTGGCTGTTTCAAGCACTATTTGATCTTCAATTGTGCACCTGAGTGCTTCGTCAGTGCTTTTCCTCTTATCTAGTGCTTGGATCTCTTGTCGGGTCTACCTGGTTTGCTGATAGAATTTCCCATAGTAAGTAGGCCAGTCTCGCAGTACTTCTTCTGTAATGATAGACTCCTCCATGTGATCTTGCAACACCTTGTATGATTCTGCAAAGGGTGTGTGCTGCTCCATCAATAGTCGAACGGTTTCTTCTTTCTAATCCTCTTTTGTGTCTTGAATTTGTGCCTGTAGCACTGAAACCATGCTCTCAAATAGATAATAAGCATTTTCTAGTGGTTTGTCAGTGTCGACCTCTGTCGGACCTGGTATCACAGAATGGACTAGGTTTCTGCATTTGTTAAGGAACTCAACTTGTTGCTTTTCCTTATTGTCTAGCTCCTCACGTCTGTGCTGGCTCCTTGTCTTTGCTTCGACTGCTAGTGTTTCCAGGAGTTGTCCTAGCTCTGCATCTTTCAACTTGGTTGCATCGACTGCAGTGGTCGACCCAAGTTGACTGATGTGGACTGTTGTTGTATGTCCATGATGGTCCTTCTTCTTTTTTTCCTTGTTCTTTTTGTGCTTATGTGTTTCTGCTTGTTTCGGCCCCTGTGTACCTGCAAGAGTCAAGTCTAGATTATCTGTTAGATGGGTAGTAGTGATTGATGGTATTTCTATTTGAGTCGATTAGATGACTACTATATCTAGTTGTGCCTTTGGTTGGTTGGATATAGGGGGTCTAGAAGTGGATGTGGTTGGTGCAGCTGGTTTCGGTGGAGGTGGTTCTGGTGCAGCTAGTTTCGGTGGAGGTGGTTCTGGTGTAGCTGGTTGAACTAGAGGTTCTGATTCGGGGGGTTGTGGTGATGGCATTAGTGAATGGTCGAGTGTGATTGGATTGGTGGAAGTGTGGTTGGGTGATGGATTGTGAATCTGAGGGGGTGAATCCAGGTCGGAGAACAGTTGGTCGATTTCTCAATTTATGTCCTCCATATTTTCTCCTTCCTCATCGCTGGTTGGTTCAGAAGTCGATAGGTGGGGTTTGGGTTCAATTGGAATGACAGATGTGGTCCGACTTGTGACAACTTCAGCTTCTTTGTTGGGGTTCCTTTGGAACATCGAGCTTACTATTGCCACAGTCTTCAGCCTCTGGAGTACTTGGCCAGGTTGGGAAACGGGTAGTCGGGATCCACCGACATCTAACAAAGGTGCTTTGGTAGAGATATTTTTCACTGTGGTGAATATCTCAGGAAGTTTTTCAATGTATGCCTGGAGGTCTCTGTCACGGTTGAACGTTTCCTTCACAGCCTCCGACATAGCATTCTTACATAATTCGAGTGGGAATACTGAAAGCTATTCTGGTATTAGCTCTTTTGTTATTTTTGTCGGAGACAGAGGTGGGGGTGTAGACACAAGATCCACAACATTTTCGGCGGTCGAAGTGTGTGTGCTCTTCACCTTCTTCAGTCGGCCTTGTTGTGCCCCTGCCTCAACAAATTTTTGAAATTGGGTTTCCACTGGCACTTTGTTTGCTGTAGCATCTTCTATTATGTTGAGGGCTGTAGCTGCCAGTTCCTCCTCATTTTCTAAGGAATCTACAATGATAAGCTTGCACTTACCTTTCCCTTGTTGTTGTTGCTATGTTTTCTTCCTTTTTCTTGAGGATGATGTCTCCTTTGACAATTTGGTTATATTCTCTTTGGTGACAGCATACTCTGGTTTTTTAGTTCTTATCTGTCCCCTTGGCTCTTGAGTCGGGATGATATTTTCTTCAGCCGGATTGGTTACCTGTTGTTCTGTGTGTGTCTCTTCCCTTTGTGATGTCGGAGGCTTGATTATGATTTGCAGTTGACCAGTGCCTTCGACCAGTGTCTCCTTCGACACAAAGGTACTGATGTATAGGTCAAGCTCATAATACTCCTCCTTCTCCTGGTCTGTCAGTGGTTCCTCTATCGAGAATTCTATTTCCTTTACCTTTGCTAGTATTGGTACTTTTGTTCCCACATGTGGAGATAGCTCCCGAAAGATATTGTCAACTGTCGGATAGTATTCAAGGGTCTTTGCATTTGTTTTGGCACCCTGCATGTACCACACCACGGCATGGTCGAGTTCTAGCTGAATGTGGGCCTTTTTAGGTAGACTTCCTCAGATGTTTTGACGCACCCTCCATCTGGTTGTGCTGACTTTTAACTGTTGGAGCCAATTTTCCAATAGCACTCTCCCATTTTCAAGTTCCTTTATTGTTCCATTCTGGGTGAATGGTTTAAATCTCCACATATGAAATCTTGTCGGTTCTTGAAATTGTCTATCCCCGACAGGGCACAAAGAGTACATTACTATCCATAACATAAGGGATGGGAACCTCATAATTCCTCCCGTCTCTTGGCATTTTTCATAGATGTTTTTGAGCATGTCAGTGACATACTCAGCCCATCTGTATACCTTTCTATTGGTTGCAATGGTTTCTACTGCCTCCAACATATCCAGTTTGAGGTCGCTTCCATGACTTGCCATTGTGAGTGTCGTGGCTATGATCTTGGCCACAATATGTGGTGTTCGAGCTATTATGTGGCTAATCATCAACCCTTTCAAGTTTTTTCCTGATGCTGACACTGTTAGTTCTTCGACCAATCCTTCTTTTATACCGACTGGTACTGGGTCTCCTTTGTTTGATAGACCTGTCAGTTTGTAAATAACTTCCCCAGAGATGTTGAGTGGTTAATCAAAATAAAATCGGCCATTGTGGTACTGGCTTATGATAAACTTTACTATTGTTCCTTTTGTGCCTCCTAAAATGGCCATGAGCGGTGCGTTGACATAATTTACAATGGAACTCTGTTGTATTTTCTCTACAGCTGGGGTAGGCTTCTTGTCGACGCAAGCCCACTCTTTTATCTTGGCCCATAGTTTTGCCCATGATCCCTCCTACACCTTAGCATTCTTGATGTTCTTTAGTTTTCTTACTAATGGTGTCTCTGCAGTCTGTAGTTCCTTGGTTTTGGCTGAGGCTCTGGTCTGTTTTGGTGCCATATTATTGGTATGGGGGTCAATTTTACTTCGGTGCTCTTACTTTTCAGTCATCTGGTTGTTTTGATGTTCTCTCTATTGGAATTGCGGTGAATGATCCTTTGGCAGTTCAGTATTTATAGTTGATGCGTTGGATGTTTTTGTCGATGGGTGTATTGATGGCATATGTGATGTTCTAGCAAGAACACTTGAGTGTGCGTTAATGGTGATTTGGTTTTGGTGCTCGAAGTCATGAATGCATGATGGGACTGTCGAGGTTGTCTGTCGATGTCAGTTATGAAAATGGTCGATGGTGTTATGTCGATGGGTGTGATGTCGGTTGTCGTGGTGGTGATTTCCTGTCATACTTTCGTGTTTGTATTAGTACTATTTTTCTTTTTTGGATTTTTATATTTTTATAGCTTTTGTTTAACCGTTATGGTCATTTTTTTTTCGAACTAGTTTAGTTTCTGTAGCTCTTTAGTCGGGCACCATTAACAAGTTTCTGAAATACTATGGCTTGTAACATCCTTAGTTGGACTGATCCATTGGCATGTATCTCTTCGACAACATAGGATCCCATCCATTCTGTATGTAGATTTTTAGGTTTTCCTTTTACTTGACTATTGTATAGTAAAGCAAGGTCTCCTATCGACAAGTTTTTGTTTTTGATGTTTCTATCATGCCATGCCTTTTGTTGTTGTTTCTGGATTTCTTGGTGTTGTATCGCGATTAGTTGATTTTCTTCAAGTTTACTTAGTTGTAATAGTCGGTTCGTTCTTCCTTGTTCGACATCGACATGTAAAATCTCTGCGATGATAGGTGTCTGTTGTCGAAAGTGTAGACGAACTACTGCTTCCTACCCATAAACTAGTCGAAACAGTGTTTGGTCGGTTGAACGCTTGTATGCCATTCTGTATGCCCATAGTACTACAGGTATATTTTCATCCCAGTCGTCTTTATCAGCATTACATATTTTTGTTAAGCCTTTTGTTAATTTTTTGTTAAATGCTTCAATTGCTCCATTCGACTGAGGATGGTATGCTGTACTCCGATAGTGGTCGATTTGGAACTGGTCCATTAGAGTTTTAATAGTTTTATTTATTAAGTGTGTTCCCTGGTCGCTGATTAGGGTTAGTTGACATCTGAATTGGGTGATGATATTCTCATATATAAACTTAGCAGCTATCTCACTGGAACATGTGTCGATTGGTTCTGCCTCTGCCCATTTGGTTACGTATTCGACTGCAGTTATTATGTACCTTGCACCTATTCTTTTTGTTGGTATAGGAAATGGTCCTATGAAGTCGATGGCCCAAATTTTGAATGTCAAACTTGGGTTTACTGATATCAGGGGCATTTCTATACTAGGCAGGGGTCGACCCAGCCGTTGACATCTATCACATTGGCTTACAAAATTTTTGCAATCTTTGTGGAGTGTTGACCACCACAACCTTGATTGTTGGATTTTCTTTGCAGTTGTATCTGATTGGAAATGACCTCCTGCAAGTCTGTAATGTGCTTCATGCATAATATTATTTCTTTCATTTTCTAGTACGCACCTTCTGAGGATGCCGTCTAACCCCATTTTATATAGGAATCCATTTATGAGACTGTATGGTGTAGCTTTCATGGCTAATATTTGTTTCTTCTTCATACTCATGCCTTCTGGTGCTTGTCCGTCTTCTAAAAACTGAGCTATTTTCTCTAACTTTGCCGAGACTGCTTCTATTCAAAATAAATGTGCATCCGGTAAGTCATCTTTGACTCCTGTTGGTTCCTCCCTTGTGTTGATTCGGGATAAGTGGTTGGGACCGACATTTAGCTTACTTGGTCTGATAACGACTTCGAATTAAAATTCTTGGAATAGAAGTAGCCATGGAAAAATTATTCCATGGTGTAGAGGCTTATTTACGAGGTATTTTAGTGCTTGATGGTCAGTGTAAAGGATAAATGGATTATCTAGTAGATAGTGTCGATATTTTTGTAGTGCAAATACCATTCCTAATGCTTCTCTTTCAGTTGTAGAATAGTTTCTTTCAGCTTTGTTTAGTTTCATGCTTCTGTAAACTATACGATAGTCCATTCCATCATCTTCTGGCTGAGTTAGGATTGATCCTATTGCTAGGCCTGATGCATCGATGTGAACATGGAATTTGATCGACCAGTTTGGAAACCTTAGGATAGGTGCTTCGACTAGCTTTATTTTTAGTTTTTCGAATGATATGTCACACTCTTGTATCCAATTAAATTCCTAATCATCTCTTAGCAATTATTCCAATGGGTATGTCATGCTTGAATAATGTCTTATGAATTTTCTATAGTATCCTGTATGACCAAGTAGTACCCTGACTTGTTACGGATTCATTAGGGGTTTAAAGTCGAGGATGATTTTTATTTTTGCGAAGTCAACTTTAATACCTTCTTTACATAGGATATGCCCTAATAGTATTCCTATAGGAGTTAAAAATATGCACTTCTTGATGTTTAGTGATAGTTGGATCTGTCGACATCGTTCCAGCATAAGTCTTAACCATTTACAATGGTCCTTTAGTGTAGAGTATATTGTCCAATCGTAGAAATATACTGTCATTGTTTTGTAAATGTACTCGTGAAATGTTTTAACCACAATCCTTGAAAAGACTGCAGGTGCATTTTTAAGTCCAAAAGGAATAGCCCTGTAAGTAAATGAGCCAAATTCACATACGAATGTTGTCTTTTTTTATCTTCTTTGGCTATTGGTACTTGATTATAACCTGAGAATCCATCTATAAATGAATAGCATTCATGTACTGCTACCTCATTTAAGATTTCATCTGCATAAGGAGTTGGAAATGGGTCTGTTAATGTAACTTTATTGAGTTCTATGAAGTCGACTTAGATCCTTAGCTTGGTTGGATCATGTTTCTTTGGTTGAACCACCATTGGAATTTCCCATTTTTATTGGTCAATAGGGTAGATGATTCCTACTGCAAGCATGTTATCAATCTCTTTCTTGACTATCTCTTTGTATTTATGAGCTAGTTTATATGGTCATTTCTTGATAGGTTGAACATTAGGTTTTATGTCGATCTTCATTTCGCCCATTTCATGTACTAGACCTTTAAGATCCTTATAGTATTTAGAAAATACATCCTAAAATTATTTCAGTAGGTTTGTGATCTCTGCTATTTATGCTTCATACCAGTAGTCTCCAATTTTTTCTATTTTGGTCGATCATCATTTGACATGTCGACTTCTCTAGTTTTGAATTTAGCATCTAGCCATTTTGGTGCTTTAGCTTCATTGATTGGTCAACTTCCTTCCTTAAACTGTGAGAATTTGGCAGGGAAGTATGCTGCAGTCCTTCAGGTGTTATCCTCCTTGTCGGTTGTTTCAACTTTGAGTACTGTGCGAATAGGTTTGGTCATTTCGACATGATTTGATTTCCACCTAAAGATTTTCCCTTTCGACTTTTCATTTTCCAACTGTAGTCTTGTTGACTATGGTATTGTCCCAGTTTGTATATTGTTACAGTTTATTGTTAGTCGGTTGTCCCTTAGGGTTTTGTTTTCTGTCGGTTGTACAAATGCTTTGATCTGTTTTGCAGTTTCGACCAAATTCTCATTTTGGGGTTCAAAGTTGAAATCTTTGATAAAATTTTCTTTAAGTTCAAGCCATAGAAATGTTTCAACCCGAGCTTCTTCCATCTTGTACAATTTTTTTGGTAAGTCGGTGAGTGTTGATGGAAATAAGTGTGGCCATGTACGTTCATCCTTATATCCCAGTCTTCTCCATTCTTTTTCACATATCTTTATATGGTTTTCTGGATCCCGTCCTTGGGTAAATATAGGTATCTGAGCCTGGTTGGTTAACTTCTTTCCTCCAAACCTTTCTACAAAATAAGCCGAAGCTGTTGTCCATGTCTATAGTCTTGACTGATGGGTATCCCACCATCTAGCAGCTTGTCCTGTAAAAGTTTCTACTAAACTTTGTAGTCGGCCATGGTCACCGATGTTCCTAGATACTTTCTCTACATGCATAACTGGTGATTCTCTTTCTTTATACCTTGGGATTTTTGTGGTATTTATATTTGTTGGTTGCAAGGTAGGATATTCCCTAATTTTCTTTTCAAATATTTTTGGGATGCTGGACATCACAAAGCATTGTTTGGCCGGTTTCTTCTGTACTTTTTGAATAGTCCAGCATCCTCTTGCTTTTGTTTCATGGTTTTCAACCTCCCAATCATATAGTTCTGCATCTGAATTGTATCCTACTGAGTCTTTCTTTCCTAAGTAAAGTTCACCATATGTATTAGGTTCTGTGTAATATTCATTATTCTGTATCTAATATAGTTGTCGGATGTCAACGTTTTCATCAATTGGTTCTGTCCAAGATTCTCCTTAGGATGGATGAATAGGTACTATAACTTTTTGTCCATTCCCCTTTAATTTGATTCTTTCTTTGTCCAAGGATATAGAGGCTTTCATTTTTCTCCCCCAAGGTCGACCTACTAACGATGGGAAGGAACTGGATCCTTCCTTAGGTGCAATAATTTCAAAGTTGACTTTATGTTGGTTCGACTTTCTCTTTCTTGGAAGACCCGGGTTTACTTTATTGTACCAAAAAAACCCCTAGCTCACTGGCCCTTTCAGCAACATACCGCAAAGTGGCCTGAAGTCTCACCTGAAGTGATCCTAGATGGGGTGGCTAAAGAATCACGTTTCCTCAACCAGGTTCTGTAGCATCCTAGGTCCTCTGACTCTAATAACCAGTGGGATTTCTCTGCACATGTTGATTCTCTCTCTTCCTAGATGACTCCACTATGGGACTGGATCTTATCGCATCGTAGCTTCTAGGATGATGCATAAACCTTATTTTCTACTCAACTCTTATCTTGCGATATCTCACACCGCAGCTCCTCCGATAGTGCGATATCGCCTTTCTACACTACGATGTCGCCTACAATAAGGCTTAATATGCTCATCAACTCTCAAGGTTTAGAGGATTCCTCCCTAAGTATAGTAACTCAGTTAACCTTCACTAGGGTGTTAAACAACTTCACTTGAGCTTCTACAGTTATCTAACACGCTTAACATCTATAACACTCAGCTCGCTAAACTCATATACAGAATACTTAACACATTCAATCTTGCATTTAACCTTCTATGTTACTGTCAACTGATGGATAGCATACATACATTCATTAACTAATAGCAACTTTCATGTAACGAATAACAGATGGAAAATAAGTATAACACAAACACATGAAACAGTCGCACAACACACGGATTTTACGTGGTTCACTTCCAGGGATGAAGCTACGTCCACAGGAACTATGTTTATATTATATCTTGAGAGAGTAACACGGTTCCGCTGCAACCTATTATGTAGCTTGAGATCTTTTGGGAAACTCCACGCTGCTGGGAGCCCTTCTCTCTTAGATCTCTTCTCTTCCTATAAAGCTTGAGATCTTTTGGGAAACTCCACGCACACAGCCAGGAGCCCTTCTCTCTTAGATCTCTTTTCTTCCTATAAAGCTTGAGATCTTCTGGGAAACTCCACACTGCTGGGAGCCCTTCTCTCTTAGATATATTCTCTTCCTATAAATCTTGAGATCTTCTGGGAAACTCCATGCACACAGCTGGGAGCCCTTCTCTCTTAGATCTATTTTCTTCCTATAAAGCTTGAGATATTTTGGGAAACTCCACACACACAGCCGGGAGCCCTTCTCTCTTAGATCTCTTTTCTTCCTATATTGCTTTCTTCTTACAATATTTCCTTGTTCTCTCTCTCTCTCAATCCCTGCGGATTGTTACATTCATGCTCAAGGAGTCGACCGCTGGTTACAGTGAGATAACTGCAGATTTTACAACAAAACCAGAGCTCGACTCTTCCTCAATGTCTTACAATACTGATGACAACTAAAAACAACCCAACTGACCAATAATTCACTAACTATCTAACCTTTCATAATACAAAATACATGCTTAAATAGGTGGACCGAAGGTCTCACCATGCTACAAAACTGTGGGCCTATCCCAACAGTAACCCAAAAACCCTAACTGTGACAGTCGGCCTCTCTGTACTTTGAACTGTCGCTTACTGGTCACGCCGTAGCTTTCTGCAGTCTTCGATGATTTTCAGTGCTGATCGTGGGTATGGGCGCCACTTCCTTGGTTGCTCCCCTTCTGTCCTTTGTCTTTAATACCTCGTCCCGTTGCTCCTTTTCCATTTATGAGGGTAGCTGAGCCCTCCTATCTTCATCACTGCCTTAAATGCAGTGGTTGAGCTCTCTTCTCGACCGCTTCAGGTACTGTTTTCTTTGACTTCCTTGTTCCGATATTGCATCTTTTCCTGTAGCTGTGGGGTCCTGCTCCAATAGTACCCTAACACTTACTTGTGGCTCATCCTCGAGCCACTAACAGCTGGCTTCTCTTGCTGTAGCTTCTCCTTGGCTTCCTGCGAAGTCCTTACGAATCTCTCCCTGAGTCCTGTGACATATTTGTCCATAGCTTCGATACAGTCTTGTGCCACTTCAAGCATAACCTAACTAATCAAGGGGTCTTCTGTGCTATCAATTTCACTTTTTCTTGTAGTGAACTCCTTGACCTTCTGCTCAACCGCATCGACCAGCTTTGCGACTTGTTACTGATACGGTTGAAGCATATTATTAAATTGCATCTCTTTTCCTCGCAACCGCTGCGTTCCCTGTTGAAAATGGTTCATCTTTTTCATCTTCTTCATATTTGTAAGAGCTCCTAAGCTCTTGAATTCTTCCTTGATATCTGCTATTTCATTCTCTATGTTCTGGATGCTCTGCTACAAATCCATTTTAGCTGGGAGCTCGTCTAGCTCCGACCATGTCTTCATCGCATCAGCTAGTAATGACTCTGCATCATCTATGCGACACTTCATCTGTGTTGAAGTGAGTCTAAAGGCCTGTGCCCTTGCTTCCTTGTCTACCTCAGGTGTGCTTGGTGCTCGAGCCTCAAGCTCAGCAATCTGTGCCTTGTGGTCTTCCTCCATTTTGACCATTGTCTCTTCCAGAGCCTTTGCTCTATCTGCAATTCTTCTGACTTTCTGCATTAGAGGCAACGCAAACTCTATGTTAAACTGGGGTAACTCCAATGCAATGTTTTGTAGGACCTGACTGAGATCCTACTCTCTATATTCATACTATCTTAGCTCCTTCTCCTTTGTCTGAAAGCCTGCGGTGAGCTCTACATTCTGTTGTCTCAGCTGAGTGTTATGCTTATAAGTCGCAAGCTCTCTATCCTTGAGCTCTACGGCTATCTGCTGCTGGATCATCTATAGTTGATCAACAGGGAACTGTGCCAAATTAACCTTGATAGGTTTTCTAACATGTATCTGCACATCAATCATCAAATCAGGGAATCAGATGCTCCCTGGCGGTATCAGCACTATATTGATGCGATCCTTTGCAAATACTTCCTCGTGGGAAGTCGATGGTTGTGATATTTCTCCTGCTGTCTCCTTGACTGGTGGAATCTGCATCGCAGTAGTCTTCTCAGTTAGTGCGTTCAATTCCAGAAGCTGCTTATCTATCGTGCTCTGCAGCTTGTCCTGCGATGTCTGCATCGCTTGAAATGAGTCCCGCATCGCCTCCTGCAATCTCGTTGGGATGAGCTCATAGTCATCCTCTTTTAGGGCAGTCTCTGTAGTTGGATTTGAGGCTTTGAATTTTTTCTTCTTTTGTGCCGCTGGTGGCACTTCTACTGCATCTTTTCTCTTGGAACCCACCTTATCCTTTCCTTTGTCTAATGGATCTAACGGTGCGGTATCTGTTGGTACAGTTCCTGCTGTGGCATCTTGTAATGCCTTCTTCCATGCTTCATTAAAGGCTTTGATGACATCTTCTACATCCTGCGCTGTCATCCTGAATGAACCAATAGCCCAGTTATATGTTCTAAACCCTTTCGGCCTCAGATAGATTGTATGCCTGTCCACCATGAAATCAAGCGTGCTATGATACATGTCAACAACCTCTGTGTTGATCCGCGGTGTCTCCTGGATGACTCGCTACAACATCTTATAGTATTCATAGAATACTATCATATTGATCTTTTTCTTGGCTGGACTATTGCTTTCCCATAAGTTTGCATAGTGCACGCCTCTGCACTCGCCGCCTTGTAGCTGTAGAAACTGGGTATGGGGCTGTTGACGGGATGAATTGGCACAATAGTCAACTAAGAGACAACCCGATTTAAAAGCTTTCAAAGCTGCTCTCATTCGTTAGATAGCTGTCTCTGACGGGATTAAGGCCCCATTGCCTTCCCTTAACTTACTCCCAGTTACAGGAGGAGATTCAAAGGAAAGAATAAAGTTAATGTTTGTTAACAGAATCTTCACTACACTTAGGAATATACAAAGGAAATTATTAAAACTGATTAATAAGTTAGCTCATATAATATACAATTGATAATTACATGAAATAACATACATGTACAGGAAAGAATGATAACAAAAATGTTAATGAACTTAACCAATCATAGTAATTACAGTATAAACCATGTACATTCATAATAGGATTGAAAGATAAATTTACAGATTGTAAACATAAAAATCTGATTCAATCTAGTTTCTATAAATCAAATAAAAACTACCACTTATATATCCTAAATATCCTATCCTGATCAGGAGCATGATAATATTAACCCTCGAATCAAATTGTAAATAATGATACTGTGCATACAATCTTGAAAACATTCAGAAGAAATTCTGAAAAGGAACAAAACAACACACAGAACTAGTATATCACATATATTATAACAATAACATCAGAATCTACTATATGACATGAATTCACAAGTTAAACCAGCCTAGATCAATTGCCTTTTTCAGCCCTTGAATAAGGGCTTCATACTCAGCAATATTATTGGTGCACTCAAATTCCAACCTGCAAGCAACAAAATACCTTTTCCCGTGGGGATCTATTAACAAGCAACCAGCCCCAGCCCCTTCCTTTGACTTAGATCCGTCAAATTATAGGGACCAGAGCCCATTATTCAGGTCTAAATGTGCAGTGTTGAGAACTGGAATTTCGTCCGAAACTTGTGTAAAATGAAAAACTTCAGACTGCTGTTCTGGGTCTTGGACTGATGATGTTTCAGCCTCAAGGTTTCCAAAAAAAGAATCAACCATGTAATTTCCCATTATAGTGTCAGTGAATAACACTGGCTCGTTTGAGTCATCCAGTTCGGTGACAGTGTGCTTCATATAATGCTCTCGGTCAATTCTGATTTTGTTTGGGCGACCATTATGAGGAAGCCATAAGTGTGACCAGTCCGTTGCAAAATATCCTTTCAATTTTTCAGACCAATCTCTGCTGAGGAATAATCCATATGCCTCAGGGATATCTGCAACAATTATGTCAATGATGAAATGAACCTGAGGGTTTGAGGCTAATCTTATCAGAACTTCATTCAACTTTCCTATTACCTTTACATTTGATCGATCAAGTTGCACAATGCTCGTATCACATGGCATGGGGACTGCATTAAGTTTTTTGCATACCGAATATGGCATGACATTTTTTGAAGCCCCTGAATCTATCATACAATTGTGTACTTTATGATTGCAGATTTCAAATGTGAGCAGAAATGGAGGAGTTGAGGAATCTGATTTCTTACCTATGGATGAGGCGTTAGCTGAAGTTTTCGTCGGATTGTCTTTAGTACTAGCAGAGTTGTTTTGAGGGGAGGAAGTTTTGCCATTTTTATTTAGAGAATCCCCTTGAATAATCTTGTCACGAATAACAGGCCATTTGAGGAGTTTGAAGATAGAAATATTGGCTCTAAGTTTCTTCAAATCCTCAACCGGATCATATTCTAACTCGGGAGAAGATGTAGACTTAGTATTTGAGGGTTGATTTATTGTTTTGACAGTCGAACTATCATCTGTAGGTGTTGTAGAAGGTTCCCCTGAGGACTGATTTTTCTTACTTCTAGTATTATATTGATGCTGATTAACATTCACAACAGTAACATATTCATCGTCGGTCAATTTCGTGGTATCCCAGAAGTGACTAATAATTTGAGGAGGTTTTTCTTCAGTGTTATCATCTATGCCTTGGGTATATTAAGAACTCTGTCCTGAAGATTGGGTTTCACTTTCAGCTGACGTTTCTAAGCCTGAGACTAATAATTTCAGGAAGCTATTAATTTCATCAACATTATTAGCCTCAGAGGGTGGGGTCTGTTTAGCAGCTGTATTTTGGAACGGTCTTCTAAAAGGCTGTCTAGGTGGTTCTTTATTTGAAATGCTTTCAGAAGTACCCTTCTTCAAATCAATGATTTCATTGGATAGCTTATTTATGACTCTCTAGAGGCTATCTAAATCTAGTGCATCTTGACCCTTTTTATCAAGATTTGTGGTTTTGGAAGGGCTCTCACTCTTTTTGTGAGAAGAAGACACAGAATCCGTGTCTACCCCAGGGTTTGTCTTAATAGCAGACATGTCCTTTTCGACCTTAATGGATTCATCAAAGGTTTCAGTGAGAGTGGGTTTAGCCACTCTCCTGAAAAGCATGGCCATTGACACGGGCAGGGCTGAAGTATAAAATTCAATAGTGACATCTTCAGCAGGCCTTGAGGTAGCAGGGATTCTATTTCTAAGAGTTGTTGGGCTCTGATCTATCAGTGTTAATCAGAACTTGAATTTAAAATCAATCCGGGTTTGTGAACTTCGAGACACATCCAAGTTTAGGACAGAGAAGCTGAACTCAGTTGGAATTTAGATAACTGGAAATGAATCTACTGATGGAAACTAAAAGGCTGTAGGTCACAGAGACAAAATCCTCTTACGAGGGTGTTTTCATTGTTTTCTTGTGAACATACAGTGGTTGATCTGTGAAAATGTAAAAAGACTAATGTAAAAAAGAATTAATTTAAACACCAAGTTTATACACCCTAGGATTCAGTTGCAGACTTCTACCAATGCTGAAAGACAAGTATGAATTAATTTCTCTTACAAGACTATATTCATAATTTATAAATGTTTTTTTTTACCATCTCATTATCGAATGAACAGCAGTAAACAATGCACAATAATTGTAGTCTGATTGTTCTAGTATACTCAGCATTTAATCAATGTCACAGTGTTTATTCAATATATTGATGACAGGCAGCACCGTAGAAATCTATTGATTTCATTCACTACTCTATTTTTATTAACAAAAT
>LPNX010088303.1:88538-109171 GCA_001517045.1 Pseudotsuga menziesii | reverse complement strand
TGCGTTTTGAGGGCTTCTATCTAGCACATGAGTAAAAAATCAGGTTTTCATCGCCAAATTTGGCCAAAAAGTGTTACCCATCTTCATGGAATCACCCCTTCACGATCTATACAATATATATAAAGTACATGAAAGCTACACGATCTATACAATATCTATATAAAGTACAAGAATACCTTACCTGCTACACATTTTGACAACAATATTAATTTTAATACCAGTAAATTTTTCACAATCTATACAATATATATAAAGTACATGAAAGCTACATGATCTATACAACATCTATATAAAGTACAATAAAGCTGCAAACAACTGTCAATTTTTAAGTCTCTTTCTAGCTTAAATCCATCTAAACTCGAACAAGGATTAATGAAACAACTAGGGATCTAACCCGAACATGAATTAATGAAATAGCTGGGGATCCGTGAAGAATTAATAATATAACTATGAAAACCTTTCCAACCACTCCAAGGGCGTCCGTGTTCCCGAATTACATCGCCCTCCCACGTAACCCTAACATCTGCCTCTAGTCACTCTGATTAAGAAATATTCTTTTCTTGGGATTTTCGGATATTCTCTTCATTAACTGAGACATGATTTTATCCATGTGTGGCACTAGAAATAGACTTAAGCTATCAAAATTATTGGGTCTTCAAGTGACATGAAATAAATAATTAAATTAAAGGAATAATGGTCAAATTTGCCTATATTCACCTCTAATAACATCAATTTCCTTTACTCAACCATTATTCCCATCAACTCGTTACTAATCAGGCTTACAATACTCTCAATGTGTTTCTTTATTTCCTTCCTTGGCCTTAACACAATGATTACACGCTCTTGTTTTCTAGAGCTTTCAGATGATCTTCATCCAAGGTAACATAGGATTCTATAAAGGATCAATTGCATCCTAAATCATGAAATCTCAGCTGGCTGCTGGATTTATTCTTATAGAGACTTCAGGTTTTTTTTGGATTTTGAAATATCCTTAAAACTGACAAATTTTTTCAATTATTAGTGAATCAGACAAAGAATTTTAAGAGTCAATTCTCTGTAGAAATGTGTTTCCCTTTTGATGTTTTTAATAGCGAAAAAATAATTTTTGTTTTATTTCGTTTTGTATTTTTCCTAAATATGTGGGAAGACAATATGAAGGTTTTTAACACGGGTCGGATATTTGTGTTTAACTTTAGAAAGGGCTTTGAAATATACCAATTTTTTTATAATATTCTTGAAATGGAATGTTTTCTGCTCAAAATATCTGTGCAATGTTATTAGCTCAAAACATCCCTCAATTCTGTTATGCAATTGGCATTGAGTCTTTTGGACACTTCGTTTATTTCATTGAGTCCTTTGGACACTTTGTTAATAACTAGCCACAAAGTTAGTGGCAATGTCGGGGACATTGCCACCACGTGGCTCTTGTTAAAAAGATGAGAGGTGCATACAAGTGATTGGTAGTGAATTAAATTACCTTATTGTCAATAAAGGTATCGCAAAAGAAAGCAATAAGTCAGATAACATATCCTTGATCTTGATATTTGATGCCTTCGTGCCTTATACCTTGTTTATTTACTACACAATAATGATCGACTCACAAATAAGATTCTCTTTGTGGATGAAAACTTGAATCCTTCTATGAATAATGTTTGAATGCATCAACAACTAGCTCTTATTTTGAATGCTTTCTTTGATGAACTTGCAATGGATCCGTTTAATGGGAAATGCTATGTGAACCCTAAGCACAAAGGGATTGAGTGTCACACCTAACAACTTCACTAGGTCATCTTGGGCCACAAGCTTCCATTACCTTGCTATGTTATACACAATGTCATGGATTTCATGGAAATATTTTCTAGTTGATAACAATGAATAAGAAAAATAATGCTTATTGTTTGGTATTAAATGAATATCACTAATTATCCCTCTAAATGGTAAATATCATATTATTTAAAAAAATATTCTTCTTATTTCCTACCTCAAGCATGGAATATAGTAATTGAACTGATTTTATATGTGTAGTAGTATTAATTCATCCCTATATATACTACAATTTAACTTATATATTTGTTTACTAATATATGGTTGATAATCTTATTGTAGGTTCATCATATTTCATCAATGTAAAATCAATTCTCTTAAAAGTGGTTGTAGTTCTCTTGGTAATATCACTCAATGGTTGTTAGCACTTAGTATTACTTAATTACCACTATTTTCAACTTGGCCTTGTGATTTGTGTTCATCCATGGACACCATATTAATACTATCCTCTAGTCGTTCTCTACACTTGAAGAAGTTTATGATGCCCATATGCAAATCTATTGACCACCTTCATCATCTTTTACTGAATTTCCTAGTGATGGAAATTGATAATGATGGAGACTAGGCACAATGATTTATCAATCATAGGTAATATACCACTTGTTTCTTCCTAGAAATCTATAGATCACAATGCTGCAACTGGATTCGTTTTCCATTTTCATGCATATAACCATAGTCTCAATGTTTGGCACCAAAATCTCGCTCTCATTTTTCCTCTTCCATGTCAATGGCCTAGTTTTTGCAGGTATGTTGCTTTATTGTAGAGGGGAACTCAATTGGTGATTGTAAATTGTGGGATGTTTGACATGAATTTTGATCAACAGGAACTTTGACATGAAATTTTGATCGATAGGAACTTTGGTAGTGATCTAGGAGGATCATCTCACAGTCGATCGAAATTAAAGTTTTCAAAGTGTAAAATAAATCTTGCAGTAGTGAAGAGCTCATCAAGAGATTTTCGGCAATGCTTTTTTCGTGAAAAAATAGCTTCGGATGCAGAAGTTTAGCCTGCCAAAGCCTTCACCCAACTCCACTAGCTAACACTCCACACAATGGTTGTTAACATGGATAGGTGAGAACTTTTATTTAAGTTTGTGGAAGTGTTAGTTTGGAAAAGGGGGGGCGCCTTAGCCCTCGATCCCATTGTCAACAATGCGACCCACCATCGTAAAGTACCGATGCATATAACAACTATTATGCCAAATCAAACCATATAATATGCCACCGAACTAATACATGTCCCCAAAAATATGAAATGGGGAGAGGTCTACGGGTTTGAACTGACGACCTCTTCCCCTCATGGCCAACACTTAAACCAACACGCCAATGACACCACATGTAAATGGATGTGGTAGGTATTGGTTAAGATTTAGCAGGTGGATTTTTGGGGTCAATTGGGCATGTGGACCCCTTTCCCACCCCCCAAAAAGAATTTAAAAACCACTGTAAAACCGTGGTTTTGGCACAAAGTTCGAGACAGAGAACAGACCCATTTGCATGCATTCCAAAGAGGTTTCTACATAGTTCCCAAGGTAGTTTCAACACAATCCTTGAGGTGGTTTTGTGTGTTTCCAAAGGTGGTTTTGCACGTTCCCCAAGGTGGTTTTACACAATTTCCTAGGTGGTTTCTGCACAGAGTTCGAGAGGTTTGGCACAGTTCCCTAGGTTCATACAATCATTAATGGGAACAGATCTTGAGGTGGGATCCCTACTTTTTTTCTTTTATGCAGGCATATTTTCTTGATTTGTGTGCCAAAGGAGGCCTCAGGAAAACGTGGTCATGTTTATACTCATTTTCTCAAAATTTCGATAGGATCGCAATGGTGTTGTCTATTTTTGTTGGTTACTGACAAAAAAATAAAATTGGTTCCAAAAACCCATTATTGTAAGGGTGAAAACATGAAGTTAGGAAACAATTTTGCTTGTTTTTTGACAAAACAAATTGCAAAATTTTATGTTTTTCAACTTCAAACCCTTCAAAATGATATCTCCCTTAGGAATTTCACCTTGAAGTAAACACACATGTTTTATAGAATTGAATTAGCTACGTACTCATTTTTTTTTTTTAAATATCAACATATAGTGGGGAAAATTTGGAGGGCACCAATGACATATACTTTAAAATTTTAAGTATGAATAATGAGTGACCTGTGTGCCCTCCATTTTTCTTAGATATGGTTATTCATTTTAGGGAAACAAAATTTATACTCATAATCTACACAGATGGAACTTGTGCATGGACTATATTTTGAGGTTTTTCGGAATTCAGAACTATTTTTTATTATTTATCGAAACACCATAAGTTCAGAAAATGGTGCATTATCGACACATGTTGGTGAGATTCAATTTTCTTTTTAGTGTCACACTTACTGGAAAAAATAAAAGTACCCTTTTGAAGAGGACAAGTCAATTATGACCTCTATGAATATTTCAAAATTTTTGGTGTTGTCTTTGTTATGATATTGAATTTTCATTTTGAGTGATTTTCAGAATAACAAAATTCTGAAGGGATAAGGTTTAGAAAAAAATTATTAATAAATAGAAATTGAAATTGAAATGAAACAATTTTTATATCATTGAAAACTAGATTCAGAGATGAATCCATTGCTACCAAGTTCGACAAATAATCTTTAAAATTTGCATAGGTTTGGGCTTGCTGAAGTTGCAAGTTCCAGAAAGATGTCATATATTTTCACAGGTTTTGTTGACCATGAAGTCTCGGCTGAAAAAATATCTCCAAAATCTCGGCCGAGAGTTTAGTTCGAACTCTCATCCGAGAGTTTTTTTTAAAATACAGTGTGGTTTTTGTTTCAAACTCTTGGCCTAGATTTTTATTAAACTCTTGGCCGAGAGTTTGAACTCTCACAAACTCTTGGCCTAGAGTTTTTTAAACACTCAGCCTAGATTTTGAGGTTGAATTTTTTTTCACATTTTCATCCGCGCGTCCTCTTTTTTTTCACTCCATTTGTCATACAATTGTTTCCCAACTTCACGTTTTCACCCATAAGCTTTGAATACTGAATAAGATCGGCCTTCCCATTGGAAGTGGCCCAGAGACATAGCCCAGGAGGGGTGAACTCCGTTATCAGCTCTTGTCTATCATTTTCATGGTTTGATTATTGTTTATTTGCTTATGTATGCTTATTTAAGCATTTAATTTTCAGTTTTAAAGGATTTTTATGAGTAATTAACACATAAAGTTCACATGCAATTTTTAATGGTTAAAAAGATCCTGAATATTTTCAGATCAAGTTTGGTATCTAAGCTTAATAACCATTGCATTGTGAGTTTATTTTAACAAGATCCAAGCTAAAGTGAGGTGAAAGTGTACTTGAAGCTTTTAATCCAAAGATTGGGCGTGCACATCAAAGAGAGAAAATGACAGATGAAGACTACCGGGGAGAAGATGAGAAGGACTTCCATAAGGATTTCTATCATATGACAAACATAGTAGAAAAGTTGTTTGCATATTATCAAGAGAGATTGGAAAGAAGAAAATGAAGAAGGAGCAAGCAAAAGATAAGGCTTGAGGAAAAGGAAAAGACCCTTCTGAAGCTTCTTCTCCATCTTCTTCTTCCTCTTCTGAAAGTTCCATTATTGCTTCTTCAAATCCAAAGAAACAACATGAGAAGGCTAAGTCTGATTTACCTTATTTAAAACTCGATATTAAGTTTGTTTTTCCCACATATAATGGTGAACTTAACGCATCAAAAATAAATGATTGGATCAGGCAGATTGATGTGTATTCAAGGATTCAGAAGCTTGAAGATAATAAAGTAAAGATCCAGTCGGCTACTTTCTGGAGGGAGAGTATGGCACGGGAAGACCTCCTTACAAAAGATAAAATTATTTCTTTCTCGTATGAATTTATTGTTGTGTTAAAAAACAATTTTGTCCATTAGGCTACATACAACAAGCCATGGTGGATTGGAAAAACTTAAGGCAAGGTAAAGGTCAGAATGTACAAGAGTACACTCAGGAATTCAGAAAGATAGCCTTTATTTTGGGTATACCTCTTTACACTCAAGAAACTCTTCTCAAGTTTATTGAAGGATTACATAGTTATTTACACCATACAATACTTATGTTTATTCCTACAAACCTAGATGAGGTATGTGTGCAAGCCACGCAAATTGAATCCAAAGGAAAGAGTGTTCATGATGTTTCTTCAATTGAATCCATCTAGGCAAAAGAAGGCAAGGAAAAAGGGAAAGGTAAGCATGCAGCTACAATGAGGAAAGGTGAAGAGAGACCTACATGTCCTCATTGTCAAAAGAAAGGTCACAAAGAGGAAAAGTGTTGGGTATTACATCCAGAACTGAAACTGAAGTGGTTTAAGGATCGAAAAGGGAAGAAAAAGACCATGGTTGTCATTGAGGACCTTGCATCAGATTCTGAGGATGAAACAAAGATAACAATCATAGGTGTGAAAGGTAAAGATATTGTTGGTAATGATTCTAACATTGGTTCTCCATGTGATTCTAGTTCTAAATATCATCTCAGTTCTAAGGATAAAAATAATGCATTGTTTCATATAAGGGTGATTACAAAACAAACTAAGATTGACACACTCATGGATAGTGGATCCCAAGCTAATCTCATTTAAGAAGAAGTAGTTAAGAAGTTGGGATTAACAACAAAACCACACAAGAAACCTTATCCATTAGGCTGGGTGTGAAAAGATAAAAGGTTACAAGTGACAAAACAATGTGATCTAAAGTTTGTAATAACATCTAAGTTTGTAGATGAGGTTGAATTCGATGTGGTTCCACTAGATATTTGTGGAATTGTGTTGCGTAGTCCGTACGTATATGGTCGAAAAGAAATATTCTATAGAGAACATAATTAGTATCACTTTTTTAAAGAAGTAATTGAGTACATAATTCATTCACATACATTTAAAAATGAATCATTGGGCACTACACAACAATTAAAAAGGGTTGTTAATCCAAGTCAGAATTTGGCACTTATGTCTATGAAATGTAAGGACAAAAAGAATCCTAAACATGAAAAGGAAGTGTCATTTCACTACAATGAACATGTTATGGTTGATAGTGTTTCTATGGTAAAAAATCAACATGATATGGGTACAATCTCTTTCAAATGTTCAATTTTGATATTCAACTTTCTACTGATCAACAGTTTATGGTTAGTTTCGACAAATTTGAATGAATATTTGATTGAAAATGGGATTAATGTACTTAACAATGTCAATGCAATGTTGATTGTTGTTATGTTGATTTAGATGTACAGGTTCTGTGAAGAATGGGTAGGTGATACGGGACAAGTGAGGCGAACATGTCCTCACTTGATTTCGGGATGAAAACATGCTTTTGGTGGTCCAAAATCTTCTCAGTGGGAAGGTTTAATCAAAGAGGACCATCTCATAGTAGATCAATATTTAAGTATTCAAATTGTAAAATAAATCTTATTGTGGTGAAGATATTTTCAAGATATTTCCGACAACACTTTTTTCGCCAAAAAAGACCTTCGGATGCATAAGTTATTAATATTTGAAGTTTCGGCAATTTTTGGTTAAAATGGAAAAAATATGGGTTTTTGGTCAAACTTGGCAATGTAATTTTTATAAAAAAAATGGGAGTCCATGGGATTCGAGCCCATGACCTCCAAACCAGCCAAATCCTTCACATATTTTACCTAGCTAATAAGTGAGAACTTTTATTTAAGTTTGTGGAAGTGTTAGTTTGGAACAAGCCAGCCAAATCCTTCACATATTTTACCTAGCCAACAAGTGAGAACTTTTATTAAGTCGTAAGGCATTTTTATCTCAGAAGCTAGGTTTGGGAACACTGTAGCATCGTTGGCCTTCAGGGGAGTAGCTATCTGCCACGCGTTCTTAGCCACGTTTCACGCAGTTTAAACTGCCAAGTTTCATGTTTTTCCTTTTTCTATAGTCCGACGATTTCTGGAGAGCCGTGAGGTGACTCTTGCGTTGGTCAGAACTGCAGTTGTCTGACGATTTCTGGAGTGTCATGAGGCGATTTCTGGAGAGGTTAGAGCAACAGCTATAGAAATATCCCTAGTTCTGGTTTAATGTGGATGTTGAGAGATAACTGAACTCGAAAGGTAACCCTAACTCCTTTAGGGTTCTCAACATCTTAGTCATGTGTTGCAACACATTAGTACCGGAGAACACATCACATTATGAAGACATTTAGGGTTTATCACTCATAACGCTTTCTGGTTACAGTATTCCTTTTTCCCTTCATTTTACAATCCTCGTTGACCTTTAAGGAAACATGAAGTGACTCTAGAGTTGGTTAGATGATCAGAGGACGGCGTGTGATTTTTTCTCAGTTTTCTCAGTTTGGCATTTATTCTAAATTTATTAAACCCCATAGATAGCTTGCTATTCATGGTGACTGCCCCTCCCTCCTGCATAAATGGTGTTTACTGGTCACATTTAGTTTGTGGGTTTAAAGGATTTGCACTATTTGGGTTTGCATAGAGAAGTTGCATTGTTTCTAGGAATACCTTTGCAGGAATTCTTATTCAAAGAGCCAAAGAAGAGGAAAAAAGCACAGGTACTTTGTTTTTCCACTCCTCCTAGATTTCATTATGTGCAATTTCATTTCTATGCAAATTTGTTGTCTTTAAAGAGTGGAGTGTCCATCACTTTTTTTTATATAAAATTATGCAAACTCTCTTGCAGTGTTCTTTGGTTTGGTAAATTATATATGCTGTTATGTTTTTATAATAATCCCTCTGGTTTAACTATTGTTTTATGATGATTCTCACCTGGAACATTATCAGTTACAATTGTTTGTAAAACCACTCAGTACGCCCAATCTGATCCATTATTTTAGTATAATGGCATTTTTTAATCTATTAGTGGTTCAGAAAGAATTATATTGATTTTGAATTCTCACTGATGCTTGCACAGTGATTTATTAGTTGTGCTAATTTTGAATGCTGATTTTTTTGTTATCATTTGTTTAGATTTGTTCTACTTATTGCTGAACAATACTAAGAATTCTATGAGATTGGGGCAATTTGTGGAATAGTTTCATAACCTGTGTAATTTTCAACATGGTATGGGAGCCAGCTGCTAAGGTTGATTAGCAATAGGTAAAACGCCCATGCCAAAGTGAGGATTGAAGGGGCTGTTGGAAGTAGCAATCCCTTATTTTCCTTATTTTCAGGATATCTATTGGTTCCTAGCTTGCACCCAGTTAATGTCTCAAACTTTACTCTACACCCTACTTATTTTTGTTTTACACTTGTTTTCCCATCTTCTTCCTCTACAGTCTGCATAGTTTAAGAAGAGGAGGAATCATAAGCAACAAAAACAATCCATTCTCTTATGTTGCTCTTGCTTCTGCAAGAACCAACTTTTACTGGACATGAATACATCTTTTAGATTTCATGAACCTTCTATAATGCACGTAAATATATGCACGTAGACACCAGACCAATGGAGTGCCCCTGTATTCTCTGGGTGCATAGTTATTTAAAGGTGCGAGGGAAATTGCATATGTAATAAGCTTTTGAAGATTTTCTTAATAGGAATAAAATAAAATAATAAGCTACGGAATAAAAATGAAAAGGTGAAAGTATTTCATGGATTTTTTGTAGAATCCTTAAGTCAACCAGCATTTTGACACACTTTGAAAACTTTTTATTTGGAAATGTTTATAACACAAGTTGTGATAAGTCTTTATAGATTCCCTGAGGGAACCGGAATTTTACATAGGAGGAGGAAGCCTTTTTTTTATTTGGGGACTTTAGAATCCATTCAGTGCAAAGTGCACTCTGCAAGTCATTTTTCTTTTTTAATTAATGGATTCTAAAGGCATTGCAGTTTAGAGACCTTAAAGTTATGGTATCACTTTCATATGAATCAAATCAATGTCCATAGAGTTCTGGCATGTTGAGGATAAATGATAAATGAGTAAGGCAAGTTGCCTATCCGAGAGGGTGCAAAAAGCTATTTGAAGATGGAGAAAGAGAGAAATTCAAACCCACTCTTTTTGTTTGTAAGTTTTAAGTAGAAATTGTGCAAAAATTTGATGTTTGGAATAGTTTTATAAGTTAAAGTTTCAAAGATAGTTTTTCATGTCCCAGAGGTTTTGAGGGTCTCTAAAACTTTCAAAAATCCTAAAACAATCTAAAAGAAAAACTAAAAGTGTGTCCCCTTTGGATTCTTTGCTTCACCAAACTCCAGTAAAAATGAAATCTTCTAAACTATTTTGGATAAAGCATCAAGTCATAAGTAATGAAATGTAACAGGAGAGATGGATGATTCCACAGGTAAATTAAAGAATAAGCTTAAATATAGACAACTATACTAAAACTTAGAATTGAACATATTTTAGAATTTGCACTTGCATCTTCAATCAAATCAAATCACAGACTTCAATGCAAACAAGAAGCATTCTCAATATGCACTCTATAATTCACTTCAAGTCATGATGAAAAAGTGTTTTTCAACATTTCCAATCCAAATACCAGTATGAACTAGAAAGTACTTTACATAAGACTAGAATGAACTAAAAGTACTTTACATAAGAGCAACTTACTTTGGTTCTTGTGAAGGTCCCTCCTATGTTTTGGACTGCTATAGTTGCTTTGTGAGCTTAAGGTATAAGAGATGCTGAAAAAATAGGCCTTTACATTGAAGTTAAAGTTGGCTTTTCAAATTATGAATAAGCAAACAAGAGGGGTGGCTTGCTTTTGTGAGAAAATGGGCTTGTAAGATAAGAATACGAAAGATCAAGCAAGAACCAAAGTAGGGTAACAATGGACCTTTGAATAGAAGTAGTTTACAAGTTAATTTTGTTCAAATGGACACTGTGCCTTGACACAATCATATACCAAAAGTTTGGTACCATTAATGGCTAAAAAAAATAGGAAGTGTTAGAGTTTATATAATTTCCCTGTGTATAAATTGTGAGATTGAAGTATGGCACAAACTTACAGTTATATAAAAAAATATGGAGTTCAAACGTCCATGAAAAGAGAATTCTTACCAAAATATTTTTATGATAATTTTAAAGTTTGTTGGTTGAAACTATGTAATACATGTACCAGACGAAATTTGCAGTCATTGTGAAATGGAAATTAATGTAAACAAAATAAAGATAAGGTAAATTATACTCTAAAAAGGATAGCACCATCCAATTTTAATCATAACAAATTGGAGTTGTCTCATGCTTCATCAAACGATTGCTTCACTCATTTTCTTTTCTAGGCTGATGTTGGATCTAGGATGCCACTTGCTTGGTATTAGAAACTGGCAGATTTCTGTTGGTTTAATCTGTCTTCCATATATTATGTGGAGAGATACGCTCAACCTTTGTTTTCTTTATGGAGCTTGCTGACTTTTCTCTTTCTCCATACAATTCTTGCCTTGCGGTGACAAACTCACAGTAGACTCACATTAGGGCCAGATACATCAGTTGCACCAATAGAACTCAAAGTGCGATCCATAAATTTGATGACTCTATTCATTGAATAATTATATAGTTCTGACTTCCAGCCTTCAGTGAAAAAAAAATCCCGAGCTGGATAGTGTTGATCAGGCCAATGTTGATGGCATCTAAAGAGTGTTCTCAATGAAAGGCATTTAAGTTATCAGCATTCTTGACTTTTCTTTTTCTTTATAGAATTTCTGCCTTGTGTTGACAATCTTACATTAGGTCCATATGCATCAATGGCAATAGCATACCTCTAAGTGCAATCTAAAAAGTTGGTAGCTTTGTTCAATGAATAATTACATCGTTCTAATTTTAAGCTTAGGTGAAAAATGGTGCAAGTTGGACAGTCCTGATCACATCAATGTTTATGACCATCTAAAGGGAGTTCTCATTAAAAGGCATTGACAGGTTATTGCCATTCATGATTATTCTACATGGACTTGAGTACCGAAAAAATATTTTTGTTGTTGAACATTGCGAATTTTGGCATTTTCCTTCTGCACATAAAAATCTATTGGCATGGCTTTAAAAGGGAAATCTTTGACAGATTTGGGTTTCTCTTCTTTAGTAACACCACTCAGTTGTCCATATGCTTCAACACCTCTGTTTGATGCCCCGTCTCTATTTTCAATTTTTATGTTTTCACTAAGTTCTTTAATAATGATGCATCTCCCATGTCTCTTGGATAAGTTTTTTCGGTGGATGCTATATCGTGTTATTAGTCGTTGCTTAACTTGAACTAAGACTCTTGGTAATAAATTTGTATCAGTTTGTGAGTTTTTTACTATTACTATATTCTTTATTCAAAGCGTTCACATTTATTCACTTTTCCATAGTTCAACTTAGGAATGATATTTATTTTTGCAATGTGTACCCATTTCCTCATTTGCGATAATATTGTCAAGGCTTTCCTATTTATTATGGTTTTGCTGTAGATTTCAATTTATTCTATATTTTGAAGTAGTAGAGGCTAGGAATTTAAGGCACAGTTTTCTCTAACAATTTTTTACAAAAGGAAGCATTTACTTAAAATGAATGCATGCATAGCTTGTTCTGACATTGTGACTGCTGCCACTTCTTGTTGGCACTACTTTCATGTAAACTATTTGGAGCTTGGAGCTTTATGTAACAATTAATAATGCTGGTTTTCATGGAAAATTGTTATGTCTGTTATTATTCTTAAAATATAATATATTCAAATTTTATGTTTAACAATGTTGGATCCATTGACTTCTATGGACGGTGGTAAATGGAATATGTTGAACCTTTCATTTAATATTTGTTACCTAGTATGTTGGATCCTTTTATTTATAGTTGGTTTTGGTTATTCCTACATACACAGTAAACATTACTAAGTGACCCTACCAACTCCTCTTAACCTCTATTCTATATTCCTAACCTTATCCCATTGCTATCAACTCTTATTTATTCTTCATCCATTGCATCATCGCTTCTCCCTCATTACCTATCCACTACAATGAATAAGAATTCCATTATCCTCTCCCACTCTTTTGAGCACATAAAGGTTTTATATAATGTACATATATTGTGATAGGAATTTGATGTAAACTTACAAGGTTGGATTTTCGTGCCAGAGGAGGCCTCAGGCAAACCTGGTCAAGTTTATACTTATTTTTCTCGAAATTTTGAGAAGGTCACAATGGTGTTGTCTATGTTTTCTTATTACTAATATAAAATAGAAGTGGCTCCAGAAACCCATTATTGTAAGCTTTGAAGACTAAATAAGATCGACCTTCCCATTGGAAGTGGTCCAGAGACATAGCCCAGGAGGGGTGAACTCCATCATCATATCTTGTCTATCATTTTCATGGTTTTATTACTATTTATTTTCTTAGGTATGTTTGTTTAAGCATTTAAATTTCATTTTATTTAATGGTTAAAAAGATCCTAAATATTTTCAGATCAGGCAGGAATTTTGATCATTAGGAACTTTGATGAAGAAACTATCATTTACAAGAACTCTAATTGATAGTAACTTTTTTATGAAGTTTGATCCTCTTGTTATTTCATTGAACATAGCTCCTTGACAAAGTAACCATGAACAACAAAATTATGAATGATATGTACTTTTACTAACAAAAATTGTGATATGCGGGACTCTCATTGGTAGGAACTACAACTAATAAGAATTATAGTTGACATGGACTCTTATGAAATGAAATTTGACCAATATGAATGGTCATTGACAGGAACTCTAACCCTCTTATTCCTTCATTGATTGGAGTACCTATCTTTGACAAAGGAAGTATGACACTCGGAGTTCTCAATATTAGTACCATTAGTCAAAGTTCCTATAGATCATATTCTAAGGAACATTGACTATGAGGGAAACTATGACCAATAGGAACTATGACCAACACTTTGATGAAGGTACTATGATCGACGAAAATTTTAATGAACAATGATCCTCTAGTTCCTTCGTAGGAAAACTAAAAATTTTAGACCTTTTTTTAGGTTAGAGATGCGTTTCAACGTCTATAAATAATATAATGATATGTTGTTCAACAAGAAAATATGTGGTAAGGGAAAAATACACATATGAAATACAAGAAGTTTCACTTGGTTAGACACCCTTTTAATCCTTGTTGGTACCCCTAAGAACAATATCACACAAAACCACACATGAATACAAGATTTTACTTTTACATACCCTTGGGTATAATAAAAGTCCCCTATGTGACCTAAAATAAAATTTTTATAATTTGATTGACTACTTTGCTGCTATAGTTGCACTGAGCATAACACTTGGGAAGATTACTCTCTAGTACATGAGTAGTGATGTAGAACAACTTAGGGTACAATCAAGACCCCTTAGTTAGTGCCCTAAGATATTATGTCAAGTAGTACTATAGGACCCTTCCAATATGATCAAAGAGCTATAGCACCTAACACTCCCTTGCATGTAGGACCCTACCAACCCTAGCCTCTACTGCACATGCCATAAAATCCCTACCAAAAAAAAGTTGTGTATCTTGACTACATCCTTACAAGAAACCTATCTCAAAAGAATACTTCTTTTATGCTGATCATTATGGAAAAAACTCGGAGTCAACAAAATCATTATGATTTGGTTGAAAATCATTATGAGTGTCAATATTTTTCATACTTTGAGTGTCAATATTTTTCATACTCTGAGTCAATAGTATGACACTCAATAGCAGTATTGTGTTGGTTGGAAGATAAATAGGTTTCAACTAAATCTAGAGACAAATATTTCCAATCAAGTCAACTGACACAATACTAATTTTGAGCCACTCCAATCTAAGTTGGATACTTGCACGGACAGCTTGGGTTTCATGATTAAATACAAAGGGATTCAATTGTAGTCAGAAAAGAAACCAAAGAGGGTTGAGTCTTCCAATGGTGGTGGGTATCACAATAGTTCACGCGGTCATAAAACTCAAAACAACTTGTGGCATTGTTATCCCAAGTGATATATGAATAAATTTGATGATTATGAACCCACTAGTTGGGTTACCGATATGAACCACTATTTCATCGTCCATGTCATTATTGATGATATGATGAAACTTAGAGTGGGAATCTTATACTTGGATCAAGAGGGATGGAAATGGCAGCAATTGAATTAAAAAGGTTATGATGGATACATTGACTGGAGTTAGTTTGTGAAATCCTAGATCTATGCTCATTTAGATAGAGATAGTCACTACTTGTGTAGATTAACCAAGTTACACCAAATAATAACTATAACCAACTTTATTTCTTCCTTTGAGCAATTGGCCATATGCATAAAGGGTCTAACTGATTTTTTTATATGGAATGTTTTATTAATGGTCTCAAGAAAGATATTAGAGTACAATTTCCAACACAACACCCAAATACTTGGTTGAAGGTCATTCAATGAGCTCTAGAATCTAAGACAATTATTTAGGTGCAATCCAAAATATCCTCTTTCATTTCCCACACTCACCCCTCAACGAACCCCACTACAACCCCTTCATCTTCTTAGCCATGAAAGTGCACAAGCTATCCCTAACAAAAATGGTCAAACACTAATGACTCAAACTTTACTATAATTATGTATGAGAGGTATGTTTCATGACACAAATGTAAAGAGAAAAAGTTCCACTTACTAAAAGAAGGATTACTAGAAAGTTCCACCTAATAAAATACTCCTCTAGGAAGTATCTATAAGGTTTCACTGATTAGAATGTTCTTTTTATAGAAATTATGTAAGAGACTATAAAGAAATATATAACGAATAAAAAGCAATGCAATGAGATGCCTTCAAAAGTATATTGTATTTGGAGCTATGCTCGTCTATAGGTTCCCCCTTGAAGAGCCAAGTGAATATTTATTTTATCAATAAATGTATTTTATTGTGGTATTTGGTTATTTACAATTGTCTAGTATTGTGGTAATTATGTCCTTTCATTCTAAAAAATCGATATATTTTTCTATTTCCGATCTAAATTTCCTATTATGTTATTGAGGTACACAATAGAGTTAGTGTACCATAGTAGAAATCAAATTTTGCATTTATTTCCAATGATTTGTTTTCTACAAGTTAATTATTGGGATTCCAATTTTTTGTAGATTGAATCATAATTAATTTAGTTGATTGTCAGTTTTGTAGGTCTAGGAATAATAAATTAGAATAAATCTATGATTGTGTAAACTTAATAGTACTTATCTGAAGAAAAGCTTTGTGATTGGGGTTCCAATAGGAACTTGATATTTGCATATGTGATGGAAGGGGTGTCGTGGGAAAAAGGGAAATTATAGAGCTAAAAAACTGTAGAGAAAGTTGGGTGGGTCTACATAGGGTCAGGTATCTATGGGTGGAATGTTTCTACATAAAAAAACACTACTTAGGGGGTTATCGATTTATAATAAATTCGAGATGTGTCACCTTGAATGTGACTAAGATGAAATCAAAATGTAGTTTCACTTTAGCAAATGGCATCCAAGTCAGTCATGTTAATGGATAGACTTGACAACCACTTCCAATAAGATTTCCTATCTTGTAATTGTAACAAGGTCTATGAAGATTTATGATGTTTCTTTGTAAAGATACCCTAGAGGAAAGAAGTGCTAGATTAGATACCATCCACTTCCCACCATCTCCAAGACACGCATTCTTAAATAGAGTCAAAAGTACTCATAGTAACCATTAGCATTGGTAAAATGTTTAGATGTCAAAAGTTTATCTTTATCCAATTTAGTTACAACAATATTCACAAGTTCATGTCAAAATATAAAACAAGATAGAAACTTTGTGGTTATCAGTCAAATATTCCATCCATGGAACATAATAAATTAATTATAAGGTAGGATGGACCCCAAAGGTGGAATCTAACAATCAAAGGGATGGTCATCCTAACAAGGATTTTATGGAGCAGGTGTAGGTGGTGGATGACTATAGCAGGAACATTACTTCACACCCTAGGCCAACACCTATATTTTTTTTAGGGATGGAAATACTACATCACATTAACAAAGAATCAAAGGTGCCACTACAAAGTGTGTGTGCTCATGCTCTTTTTTATTAGGTACATGCAATACAAATAAAACAAGAGAAGGGTTGGGCCATCATTTTTATTTATAGTTTTGGTCCCATTTTTGTTGTCACCCTTATTGAAATCCAAGTTCTACCTTACCAAATTTATTCCATATATAAGTCAGAGGACAAGAAGTTTTCATATTTTTCTCATAGTGTTAAAAAAACTACACAAGAGGTAGATACTATAACAAGACAAGGTGTAGGTGGTGTATCTATCGTGTAGGAAAGATATTAGTCTCATAGCACATGGTTGGTGATAGGTTCAAAATTGTAGTAGTAAGAGAACTTATAGAATTGGGTACCTTTTTTAGAAATAAGGCATAAAACCTTACTGGGGATGAGTTGGAAGGTGTGGTCAAGGAGCTGTTATGGCCTAATTTTGACTAAGTGTTGGTCTAGAACATATTTAGAAAAAGATGGATTTGTTTAAGTCAAAAGAGAATTGTATCTTGAGTACATGATTCTAAAAAAGTTGTATGCAAAGGTTAAGGAGTCATCTTATACATCATCTTCAATCATTTTCTTTAATTCTCTATGCATGTCTCTAAGGGAAAATTATTTTATACTCTTTTGTATGAGTGGGTTACAACTGATAGATTCACTAATATATTCAAAAATATTATGTAACCACTATAGTCACCTATATAAATCAAACATGTAATGCAATTAAGAGAGAGCTGTTGAAGTTATTAAATGAAGAGTTGGGGGTTGAGAATCATGTACTCTATATTGTGTTCTATGTCAAAGTTATGTAATATGATCAATGCTACTAATATAATAGAGAACCATTTTTCTTATGTGTTTGTGTTCATGTTATACATTAACAATTTGTATGTGTTCATAATATAATGGATACTCTTTTTTGTGTATGTGTTTTTAGTTCATGTTATACATCAACGATATATATGTGATCGTAATGTCTCTAAGTACTATTGTTTGAAATTAATGTGATTAAAGGAAAGTTAAAGAAATACAAGCCCCACTAAATTTTTAACAATCTTCACATTTACATGGAAACTATGATATGCACCTTGGATCGGCCTCCTTCCTCCTAGAAGGTCAAATGTTATGGTACACTAGATTGCATCAACTCTACATTGAACAGCTTCCATGAACCCAAGGTCTATCATAGAGAAAACACTAAAAATGGGGAGTGTTATCACTTAGAAAAAATTATTTGGCTATGGAAGAAAACTCCCAAGGTAACCTCAAACTAATATTTATAATTAAAATCTATCCCTTTCAATCCAAATGGGGCTCTCTTAATGAACCTTTAACATAGTAGCCAAATATTTAAATGAAGAATATGGATTTTGATAATGTGGTTGGTAGGGTTAATAGAAAATTACCATTGGGCATGGGGTCAAGAGATAAAAACTAAATAAAATGATCAATAACTGGTGTTTGAACAATCAGATAATAGAGTCAAGGTAGATAATGTATTTTTAGTCACTAAGTTCATTGTAGTATGGTGAAAAATTTAACAAAAACAATTCATTACATTAGAGCATCTAGCTATGCATGAATCCCAATGCAACTTTAGAAGAAAATGTGGAAGTATTTAACTGTTATAACTCAAGAACCACAAGATGAATTATAAATTATTTTCTTTCAATTAAATATTGGAAGATTAATGAATTCAAATGAGATTTAAATAAGATAAACATGCACAAAGGGACATCACAAACTTCAAGACACTAGCACATGAATCCAGAGTTGGAAGTTGACGGGCATTTGCCCGTTTTTGGTCATTTTTCCTGTCAAATACGGGTAAAAATATTTCAAAACCGTTTTATTGAACGGCCGGCATTTTTCATAAACTGACAATTTGACGGTTGAAGGTTAACCCAAAACGTCATTACGATATTAAAAAGCTGGGTTGACGGTTTAATTTTCGGCCAAAACGTCATTAAGCCCTTAAATAGGTTAAACAGGTGGCAGTGGGCACTGTGGCAGGGCTGGAGCCTGGGATGGTGACACGGGTGCACCATCCATGTGATTCAATTCATAATCAGTTTTTATGGGATTATTCCCATTTTTCATAAATGGCATTGGACAGTTTCGGAGTTGGACCATCGGTTAATGGCACTAGGCGCCGAGCGGAACTTGGAACTGGAAGGCTGAAGCCACGGACTGGTAGCTTGGTAGGTGGTGTGCCATAATGCCATTGAATGCTGTAATATTGAGGATTCAGGAATGAGGGTCCTATTCAGACTGTTCCAATGTTGCATTGTACAGACTCCAGACTCCAGAGTTCAGACTCCCTTCAGAAATCGGATTCGGCACTGGGTCAGTGGGAAATTGGAATTTGCACTGGGCACTGGGCAGAGCAAGGAATGAGAGGCAGGCCATAAGCTGCAGCAAAATGAGGCAGGCCGCAAGGGTTCGATTCTCTTTATCGCTAGTGGGAATGTTCCTCGTTTAGTGCTTATTGCCAGTGGAGAACAAAGCTTGATCTTACCCCACAAAGATTGGAGAACTGGGTTTGCCGGCAGGCCAGGTTCGGTGGGGGCCGTGGGGCAGACAAGTTACACTTCCTGCCACCTGGGTTCTCTCCGTTATGTGTCTCTATCACCTGCAGAGTATCTAGAACCCTGAAATAGAAGCATGATTCATGAATATAGGCTTGCTGGACTGGAACAAAGACAAATGAGCTTCATGGGACTAGAGAACGTAGCTGAAGCCTAAGATCACTGCTTTCTCTCAATAATTGTTTAATTGGGGAGATTCAATTTTAGGTGCATTCTATTTCCATCTTGACACTGTAGGGGGGGTCATATTTTGTATCCATAAGTTTATTCATTCCCATCTTGATTCTGCATCAGTGCATTGCTATTAGAATTTATATGCATAATAGAGGGGAGGGTTTTCATGGTTTTGATCTCCAGACTCCCAGAACCTCTAGGAGGCTAGGCCCATTTATTGTGTTGGTCCCATTTCTATTTTCGTTTCTGGTACCTTAGCTGAAAAACCGGAAACTCAAGATATTGAAATCATTCTGGAAATTACCTTGATGTTTCCTACTCTTGAGTTGAATTCAGCAACCCAAAAATGATGATGGATTTTTGCTCGAAATCATGTCCCTAATATTCCTTACGTCTGAAAGAAATTTCCCTATTTTGGACACACTGATACAGTGATACTGATTCCATTTTGAAAGAAGAATATGCCTTTAATTCTAGGATCCCATGGGCACGCTGTCTTGCAATCCGTCCTCAGGGCTACTGAGATAGGATTCAGCAGCCTGCATGTTATTCTGATCAGTGATACCTAATCACTGGATATCCAAGAAACTCATCATCGTTGTTCTTCAGTCCCATACTGAGATCGATAATGGAACTAACTTGAATGACGGAAATAGCGAAATCAAGAGAAATTAACAATAGTAAGTTTGATAAGCTCGGGCTTATTTCAATGAATTAATAGTATCGATATAAATCTGAAAGACTGAGTGAGACACTGGGGCCCTCGCCTTGAATCTGAAAGGGCATGCACATTAGATTGTAGCAGCAGCAAGAGCTAAAGCCTAAAGGAGTTATGCCAGCCTTTGTCAGTATCTTGGTATGCCACATGGGCGTATGATGCTGCTAATTCTCTCATCTTCTGCTATCGTGCTCAGCCTTGGAGTTACAAAGCAGAAACGGTGGATGCTGGGGCCCTCGCCTTACAAGATAAACATCACCACTAACTCTGATTTCACAGGTCACAGGTCAATGCACATGTAATCTCTGCATTAAAAATAAAAATAAACATTAACATGAATCTCACTCATTAATTCATTGAAATAATTTATTTTTATTTTTATAGTATCGATATAAATCTGAAAT
>LPNX010088303.1:76361-88174 GCA_001517045.1 Pseudotsuga menziesii | reverse complement strand
AAACTTATATTGAAATGGCAAAGAAAAGAATACTCTGTAAAATTTGATAACTGGGAAATCTTAGAAATGATAAATCTATATCTATAAAATTTGATAACAGGTCAATCTAAGAAATGATAAATCTTTATACAAGTAAAATCCCGAGTTAAATCGAAACCAACCAAGTCATATGAATAACTCTAACTCGGAGACTTTAAGTATAGGAGATTTATCTCTGTCTCTATTTGTAAAGCATATTGGTTACTTAGTGTTTAGCATTCTGAAGCATATTGATTAATTAGTATTTAACATGCTGAAGTCTTCCTGCGAATGTAGAGAAATGTAAATTAATGTTTAGATTAATACACAGCCACTTAATATTGTGGCACGTTCATTGAAATCATTGTAAAAATAAATTAAAAAACAACTTATGGTATGTTGTGACAGCAAACTGGTGTACACCTTTAAAAAAAGAAACAAAATGTGGCTTTCCTAAAAAATAATGGAACACAACTATTGGATGAAGCATTAAGCTCGGTACAATAGCTAAAATATAAAATATAAGATGTTTTTTTATTTCAATTTGCAAGCAAGTTTTTAATGCTTTCTACCTTTAACAACAATCAATTTGGGGTTTTAATGGAAAATGTTGGCCAGGCGAAAGCACTCTAAGCTTAAAATTGCACTTACCATTACAAAAATAAAAGCAATAAAAGAAACAATACCAATGTATTTAGAAAACTTGGAAAATTTTGATAGTTTATCGGGGACATTCCATGAGGTAATTCTATGAATCTATGAAAGGAATTAAGAGAAATTAACAATAGTAAGTTTGATAAGCTCAGGCTTATTTCAATGAATTAATAGTATCGATATAAATCTGAAAGATTGAGTGAGACTGATATTAACTTTGTTTGTCCATTGTGTTATGAAGAGGAATAATATCAATTCCAGGTTGAAGAGCAAGCTTGTTAATAAAGGTAATGGTCGAATCATTGCACAAAACATTGATATGAGGTTTATAGGACATCTGGTAGCAAAATTTGGAGTTGCTGATTCTACATGTGGCAGCTAAAAGGTATCAAGGTTTCTAAATCCCGCTCCATTTCTCATTTGTTGTTCGTATATAATGTCCTTCTATTTGGTAATGGCTATGTAGAATAATGGCAATGTTTTAGTGGTATCATTAATCTTTTCTTGGCATATGGGGTGGAGGTCATTGTTTTAAAATTATGCATCCATTGTAATGAAGTTGAGAAATAAGACTTAGACAAAATCCTAGGCCTCTTCACCATTCAGATTGATAAAACTGATAAATATTTTAAGTACTTAGGCTATTTCATAAATCCAAACAGTTGTTATACAAAAGACTAGCTTTGGCTCCTTTAAAAAGTGGAGAAGAGGATCAATTGTTGGTATTTTAAATGGTTATCCTAGGGCTGTAGATTAATCTTAGTCATAAAACTGATAAATATATTAAGTACTTAGGCTATTTCATAAATCCAAACAGTTGTTATACAAAATACTAGCATTGATAAATATTTTAAGTACTTAGGCTATTTCATAAATCCAAACAGTTGTTATACAAAAGACTAGCTTTGGCTCCTTTAAAAAGTGGAGAAGAGGATCAATTGCTGGTATTTTAAATGGTTATCCTAGGGCTGTAGATTAATCTTAGTCAAATCCATCCTAGAAAGTATCCTTGTTTATTGGATGTCTATGGTTAGGATCCCCGTGTCTATCCCATAATCTATCAGAAAAAAATATGATGAACTTTCTTTGGTCATGATGGGGGGGTAAAAGTAAATTTCAATTGGCCAAATGGGAGAAGATTTGCTTACCTAAGGTGTTTGGAGGATGGGGAATAAAGAGCCTATAGTGGTTCAATCATGCTCTCTACCTTAAGAGTCTTTGGTGTGGGTTGTTTGGACCAAGTTTGTGGACTGAGGTATTCTTATCTAAGTATCTCAAGAAATATTTGTTGGCAATAGGGAAGACCCGGGTTTAAACCTTTAGTGTCGCACCAACAAAATACCCACAGTGTTGGCCCTTTCGGCAACAACCTGCGCGCAGGTTGCAGTCTCACCCGAAACAGCTATGGGGTGCCGCTGAATCAGGTTTCTGCAAGCCGAGAGGGGGATTACTGTACCTTAGCCTTTAATAATCTTATTAATAAATACTATAAAAGCTTTACCATTCATTCACATACAACTTCGCAGATAAATAAACAGTCATTACTTGCTCAACCCGCTACAGGGAATTCACAGCGAAGCTAAATATTAACAGCGATCTAACTTATCAGATGTATACAGTATTAATGCATAAAAGATAACAGAAACAGGAATAGCACAAGAAACCACGACACCGGATATAACGTGGTTCACCCCCAGTGTAGGGGCTACGTCCACAAACTGTGTTTTATTCAACTTGCTACAAAATCCACAGTTTGATCTGCGCACTCAGCGGCAGATCCCTTCAATCCTTAAAAGCCGCGCACACAGCAGCAAGCCTCTGCGCACACAGCTGCATATCTTTCTTTCTCTTCTTACAAAAACCCTCTGCGCACACAGCTGCAGAGGTCGTCCACACACACAGCTGGGACTTAACCTTTCAAAATCAACCTTAGCTTCGCCTTATTCTTTCTTACATCATAAAACCTAACCTATCTTCTTTGCACAAGCGCTTATTTATACTGCGCATTTTTACAAAACAATGGTCTTAAACCATGGGCACCCAGAACCCTAAACCCTGGATTTCAACCAAGGGTTTATTACAAACAAAAGTAGTTTTAACTTCCCCCGACACCCCTAAGACTGTTTTTGACCCATAACTCCGCTTACAAAACTTCTCTGCTTAACCGCAGGGTTACCCAAACATGGAGTATGCGTCCCAACAGGCCCCTAAGACTCACTAGTGGCCCGTCCCAGGACACTCTTCAGTTTCTCGGATGGCAGAATTCTGCTGACAAAGCATATTGTACTGCTTGCTGAAGCTCTGTGATCTGCAGCCGGCTGCTTACTTCTGTCCTTTGTAGAAGTTTTGCTGATGAAGACCATCGCGATCCACCTGCAACACCATCCTTCTCTTCAATTTCGGATGCCTGACCATCCACAACATTGGGGTCCCCTGGGATTGCGTGTCCCACTGCGGAAGGAATATAGCTGCCATGGTTCTGCTACGCTGCACGATTGCATGGTGGGATTCCCCAGAGTCTTTCTGCGAGGCTTCATGCCCTTTGTTGCTCTACGTTAGAGCAAACTCCTATCTGTCTTTGCAAATTTAGAGCAAACTCCTGCCTGTCGATGTACTTAGCCAAGTAGGGCTGTGCTGGCGGAGTGCTCAGAAGGTGCTGCAAACCTCTGTCCCTTACTTCTCGTACTAACTCCTGAACTTTATAGTCGTTCGACATGGTTTGGGCTGAATATCTCACAGATGTGCCTAAGACAGAGATACAGGTCGAGATGGCTTCTTATAGAATCCCAAGGCGTAATTTGTCATCATAGTGTAGTAATTACGCGAAATCTGATGAGTTCCAGAAATCTTCTCCGCACAGCGCCGAATTTGCCCAGAATCTCATTATGACAAGTAATGAGAGCAGCTCTCGTGCCAGCGCCGCCGAATGCAGTATGTCCCATCCGTCACATTTTGGACTGCGACACACCTTGATAACCCTCGACTTCGACACAGTCTGACCCTGCGACCTACAACCGACCTGAAGCTCCGCATCCTTTAGACAAAACAGACTACGATAATCCATAATGCTACGAGCATCTTCGCTTGTTTGCTTGGCGCTACCTCCTATTCTGAGTATCTGGCCTGTCCATATACTTTTTTAAGCGGCTCCCATTTATCATAGAGGGAAAGAGTTCACCATTTAACTTAGCTAGCTGAACTGCGCCCCCATCAGTAACTTTCTGTACTATAAACGGGCCTTTCCAATGTGTCTTAAGCTTTCCTGGGAACTTCATGAATTTGCTGTCATAAAGGAGCACGAGATCACCCTGCTGAAAATGTTTCTTCTTGATGTGTTTGTCATGCCATGCTTTTTCTCGAGCTTTCTGCACTTGTTGTTGGAAGCCTGCGACAAATCTATCCTCTTCAAGTTCTAATATCTGTTTCAGTCTCTCCGTGATTATGGCTAGGTCATCCATGTCAGTGAAAGCAGATATCCAGAGGCTGGGAACAATGTATTCCATGGGCATGACAGCTTCTTTCCCATAAACTAGTCGAAAGGGTGTATGGCCTATCAACTTTTTGCAAGTAGTTCTGTAAGCCCATAGCACTGCTGGAATTCGAAGATCCCAATCATTCCTGTTAGCGTTACAAACCTTTGTCAAGGCATGCTCAAGGATTTTGTTAAAGGCTTCGACAGTCCCGTTTGCTTGTGGGTGATATGCAGTACTCTTTTGATGATACACCTGAAATTCTTCAGTCAATACTTCAATAGTCCTGTTTAGGAAATGTGACCCCTGATCACTCATAAGAACTTTGGGACACCCAAATCTAGATAATATGTTGTCGAAGATGAACTTCGCAGCAGTAGCAGCGCTACAGGTCTTGACTGGTTGAGCTTCGGCCCAACGGGTAAGATAATCAGTTGCTGTAATGATGTATCTGGCTCCTGAATGTTTCGCAGGGGGGTTGATAGGACCAACAAAGTCAATGGCCCATTTATCACAGGCCTGTAATGTAACTTGCGGAACTAGAGGCATTTCATCCCTCCTAGATGGTTTACCTGTCCTCTGACAGATGTCGCAGCTATGGAAATATTCTCTTGCATCTTTGTGGAGTGTAGGCCACCATAAACCGGCTGTCAAAATCTTCTACGCTGTGGCTTTGCCTGCATAGTGACCTCCTGCTGCACTAGAGTGTGCTTCAGCCAATATTAGAGGTTTTTCGTGTTCCAAAACACATATGCGCAGTATCTCATCTGATCCCATTTTATACAGCTGTCCTGCTATTAAAGTGAAGTCCGCGGCTCGAACCACCAACTGCTTCTTCTGCTGTGTGGTCATCTCTAGAGGGGGTATACCTGTGGACAAATACTGAACAATATCCTGGAAATATTCATCAACTATCTGGATAGCAAATAATTGTGCATCGGGGAGGCTTGCGTCCAAATTGGTAGGTTCTTCGCCTGACTCGAGCCTCGACAAGTGGTCAGGTCCTAGGTTAAGTCTTCCAGGCTTAACAATGATCTCAAAATCATATTCTTGAAATAGGATTAACCATCTGCATATTCTTCCACCTAGCACAGGTTTGTTAACCAAGTACTTCAAAGCAGAGTGGTCAGTAAACATCTTAAAATGAGATCCTAGCAGATAATGTCAAAATTTTTGTAATGCATATACCATAGCAAGACCTTCGCGTTCTGTCGTAGTATAATTTTTCTCGGCTGTAGACAACTTTCTGCTAGCAAAAGAGATAGGGTGATCGATATTACCTTCACCTGGCTGAGCGAGTACAGTACCTAAAGCAATAGAGGATGCATCAACATGCACATGAAACTCCTTGTTCCAATCAGGGAATACTAGGATAGGGGCAGTGACCATTTTTTCTTTCAGAATGTCGAGGCTTACTTGGCATTCTGGTGTCCATTCGAACTTAATATCTTTCTTTAGGTGCCTTTCCATTGGGGCGGTAATCTTGGCATATCCTTGTATAAATTTCCTGTAGTAACCGGTGTGACCAAGCGTTGTGCGAAGTTGTTTGACAGACTTCGGAGGTGGCAGGTTCACAATAATAACGATCTTCGCAGGGTCCATCATCAATCCCTGCTTACATACCACATGACCAAGTAGAATGCCAAAGGGTGCACAGAAAATGCACTTTTTTAAGTTCAACGAGATTTGGTGCTGTCTACATTTGTCCAACATAAGTCTCAAACTAGTTAGATGGTCTTTTACGAGCCCAAAAATAGTCCAATCATCGAAGTAAACTTCTAGGAATTTATGGATGTATTCTTTAAACGCGGAGATGACTACTCGAGAAAATATGGCAGGTGCATTCTTCAACCCGAAGGGCATGACAGTATACTGGAAGGATCCCATTTTGGTAGCAAAGGTTGTCTTATGTCGGTCCTCTGGAGCAATTCGGATCTGATGGTAGCCAGAAAAGCCATCGGTAAAAGAGTATACTTCTTGGCCTCCGACATTGTCGAGCACTTCATCTATAAAGGGAGTGGGAAAAGGGTCGTGTAGACAGGTATCATTGAGTTTCCTTAGATCGACATAGATTCGGATTTCACCCTTAGTCTTCTTCTCCTGAACGACCATAGGGCTTACCCACTCAGATTCTTCAACAGGTTCGATTATTCCTGCAGCAAGCATCTTTTCCAACTCTAGTTTAACCTTTTCCTTGTATTTTGGATTCAATCTATAAGGGCGCTGCTTCACAGGCTTCGCATCAGGCTTCAGGGGGATCTTCATTACACTGATATCTCCCAGGATACCTTTCATTTCAGAGAACTTTGTCGGAAAAAGATCTTGATATTCGTGGAGAAGTTGAGTTACCTTGCTTACCATCTCATCATCCCAATAATCACCAACGGTAGCAAACTTAGGCTGTTCATCGGAACCAATGTTAACTGTGCGCGTCTTCAAGGGCTGCGTTACTTCGGGAACTTCGACTACCGGCCCATGCACGTCGCAGTATCCTTCAGACTTAGGGATATCGAGACAGCGCGGGTCCTCCTCCTCGTCGACTGTGAAGTTATAACATTCGACTGCGAGGGCTTCTTGGGTGTCCCAGTCAGGGCGGTTTTCTGTCATTGCTTGTTCGTTAAATACCTTAGTATGGATGATCCTGATAGCTACGTCTAGGGCTGGACAGACATCATTAGTAGAGAAAGTATTGATAAAACTATGAACAAGACAGTCCCAACTTACAGTATCTTGGCGAAGTTCAGCCTCCGCGTACCAGCTCTTCGCTGGTGGTCCCAGCGTGTGCACAAATCTATGTACCCACTCATCCTGAGGTACATACTTCCATGCCTCGTAGCATTTTCTTAAGTGATCCTGGGGGCACGTTTTTCCCTCAAAATTGCTTTGCGTCTTTGCCGACTGGTTTGAGAACCTCAGGCGAAGAAGCTTCTGACATGCTTCCCAGGTAGGGATCTGCTTCTTATGGCTCGTCCACCATCTGACTGCTGTGGCTCTGAATGCGGACTCTAGGGCCTCCATTTTCTGTAGGTCAGGTATCTGATCCAAGAATTGTACAATAAACGGTGCAGGATCGGTCGAACCATCATATATAGGTATAGTTCTGAGTTGTGAGTTGACCCATCTAAGAGATTTGGTAGGGCAGACATTGCGGCCCCTATGGTGCTCAGATAATCGGTGTTGCCAGTTTTCTAATTCATCGTCAGAGTCCGTCATACAGGAGATACCAGACTCCCACCCTACGGCCGGAGGAGCCTCATAACCTTCTGCCTGCGCAGTGATAGTAGAGATGGGTTCCGCATCCGCTGGATCCTCCTGTCGGAGAGGTTCTGTGTACCGTGCCCCTTGTGAAGGATCCAGGGGCAGGATGACCCTGAAGTCTTTCCCTTCGAAGACCATCTGTCTCTTCTTGAGGTTAATGACTGCGGCATTTGCCATTGCCCATTCAATTCCTAGTAGGGCCGGGTAGGGGTTGCTGTCATCAATGATCTCAATTACTTCGAAGTCCACGAAGGTGCTGACCCTGTCAATATCTATTTGGAGATCCATGAATCTTCCTAAAGGTACAATCTTTTGCTGGTTAGCTAGTCTCAACTGTATAGGGGACCAGGCAAGGGTAGGTTTCCCCATTTGTTCCCAGGTTTGTTTGGTTAAAACATTTACATCAGACCCTAAGTCCAGGATAACATCGGTCATATGATATGCCCCTATCTGAGCATTCAATCGCATTTCCCTGCCGGTCCTACTGACTCGATGAACAGTTTTGTCCCGACCACAGCTCTGCAGAGATTCGCAGGAAGCGATGACGTTGTGCAGCTCATTCAGAGCATCTTGATTTCTTAAAAGTTTAAGGCAACTTTGTAAAAAGGTAGACAATATACTTACTTTATCCATCGAAGCTTCGCGGGGCGGCGACTGAGGCTGCGCAGGTGCGCTGGGCAGGCTAGGGCCAGCAAAATATTTCTTGGCTTCCAGGAATGTATCTTTCTCTCTGAGGATATCAAATGCAGGGACTTTCTCAGGAGCCTTCCGAACTAGAGCTTCGGCAGGTCGGTTTGGCGTATTTTGAATGTGTGTCATAAGTCCACTTCTTGTAACGACATTGATGGCTGCAGCAGGGCGGGGCTCTACAGAAATCATCTTAAGGTTCTGAGTAGGGGTGGTCTGTTGTGCCTGAATCTTAGCTATCAAATGGGGGCACTGCTCAATCACATGATCTATTGCGCAGCAATACCGGCATGTCGTAGTTGGGTTCCGACAGTTACGAGCCAAATGCCCAGCTTGGTTACAATTGTAACACACGAATTGGTTTCGGCCTCGCCCGACCATGCCACCACGGTCTCCAGAAGTACCTCATCCAGAGGCACCCCCCTGGTAACCATAACTATCAGTACTTGGGCCTTCCGTGTGCACCCGATAAGCATCATAGGTGCGGCACTCATCCTCATTATGACCTACAGATTTGCAAAAATTACAGTAGGAGGTCTTAGTTCCCTGTCCATACCTTTGCAGCAGGTAACAGTTCTCAGGTCGGTGCTGACCTGTCATTCTGCAGAGCTCACAATAGAGAACTTGTGGTGGAAAGGGGTTCGGTGCACCTATCTGCAAGTACTTGTTTACCAGAGGGCACCGTTCCTTGTCATGACCTTCGGTCCGACATTGCGTACACCAAATCTCTTCGCGATCAGGTTTTCCCTTTTTCATCTCGTGAAGTTCTAGGGCCATCGCAGCTAGCTGCGCTTGGATTTGAGCAATACCAGAGTCATCTCCGACAGGGGCAGTCTCTAGTTTCATTGCGATTTCCAGAGCCTCTTGCTGGTCAGCAACCTTCTGTTGCATGAGTGGGGTTCTGATATGTGGTAACAGTGCTGCAATAAACCATTCCTTATGCTGCGCAGGACTAATAGTAAAGCTCACTTGGTCCAGGAGAACTTTGAATCTCTGATCAAAGTCCCACACTGATTCGCCACAACGCTGTTGAATTTCCTTGAGTTCCGTGACGCTCTACGACTCCGATTTAGGATTCCTAAATTCTTTGATTATAGCCGCCTTGATCTCACCTAAAGTAGGGCTCTGGGTGCTAGAAAATTTCATGAACCATGTCAGAGCCCGGTCCCGAAAGGAAGTAATGAGCTGCACGGCTCGCACATCCGGATCTATAATTTTCTTCGCGTTCCATACTGCTTCGCAGAGAAACCAAAACTGTTCTGGGTCCTCTGATCCCGTGCCTTTAAAAATGGGTAGTTTAATGTCATCAACGAGGTGGGCCATGGAGTTTCTGGGGGGGTTGGGAGGGGGGCAGGATGTCGATGGGGAAGAAGTTACGGGGGCAGACTGGCCTGTGGCCGGAATACTCGGGCCGGGTTGACTCTCAGACTGCGATGGAATGTCAGGGGTAGCGGAGCGGCGTTGTGGGGTGACCGGAGGGTTTTCTTCGGAATCTGATGCTTCAGGGTTTACAGGAGTGGACGCGGTAGCTTGACCTAAGGGAGAGGGTTCAAAACCTCTCTTATACCTTTTTCCGTTTCGCAGCAACCCACTTTGCTCGTCGAAAGGAATGTCACTTGCAAACATATGTTAGCACGTCTAAACTAATAGTCCGATTCAAACAGCAATATACCTTTTTCGGCCAATAGTATTTTAATCCTTAAGCTTAATAAATTCAAAAACTTACCGCGGGGCCCTTTGAAGAACTGTCGTTCAGCTTCCCTGAAGGAGCTACTTGCGTCAAGGCCAAACTCCGTCACAAAAGCTTCCACGCAAGAACCCGTCGAGCTTGGATGTTCGGTCTGCTTACTGTTAACCTAGACAACCACTGGTGCAACTCTATGTGGATACTATCAAAGAAAATTTCATAAGCATCACAAAAACATACCTTTGTAAAAATTCACTTGCACTACATCACGGATTGGCATTCTCTTGCTGCGCAACTTTCAGACCGACCTCAGCAAACCAATCACTGATTTCCTTCACCAAGGGCCTCCAGAACATAGCCCCGGAGGTACAAGGTAAACCCCTCTTGAGCAGGTACTGAGTTCAACCGGAAACGGAACCAATTTGTTGGCAATAGGGCAGACCCGGGTTTAAACCTTTAGTGTCGCACCAACAAAATACCCACAGTGTTGGCCCTTTCGGCAACAACTTGCGCGCAGGTTGCAGTCTCACCCGAAACAGCTATGGGGTGCCACAGAATCAGGTTTCTGCAAGCCGAGAGGGGGATTACTGTACCTTAGCCTTTAATAATCTTATTAATCAATACTATAAAAGCTTTACCATTCATTCACATACAACTTCGCAGATAAATAAATAGTCATTACTTGCTCAACCCGCTACAAGGAATTCACAGCGAAGCTAAATATTAACAGCGATCTAACTTATCAGATGTATACAGTATTAATGCATAAAAGATAACAGAAACAGGAACAGCACAAGAAACCATGACACCGGATATAACGTGGTTCACCCCCAGTGTAGGGGCTACGTCCACAAACTGTGTTTTATTCAACTTGCTACAAAATCCAAAGTTTGATCTGCGCACTCAACGGCAGATCCCTTCAATCCTTAAAAGCCGCGCACACAGTAGCAGGCCTCTGCGCACACAGCTGCAGATCTTTCTTTCTCTTCTTACAAAAACCCTCTGCGCACACAGCTGCAGAGGTCATCCACGCACACAGCTGGGACTTAACCTTTCAAAATCAACCTTAGCTTCGCCTTATTCTTTCTTACATCATAAAACCTAACCTATCTTCTTTGCACAAGCGCTTATTTATACTGCGCATTTTTAGAAAACCATGGTCTTAAACCATGGGCACCCAGAACCCTAAACCCTGGATTTCAACCAAGGGTTTATTACAAACAAAAGTAGTTTTAACTTCCCCCGACACCCCTAAGACTGTTTTGACCCATAACTCCGCTTACAAAACTTCTCTGCTTAACCGCAGGGTTACCCAAACATGGAGTATGCGTCCCAACAATATTCAGTGGAATATTGGATTAGAAAGGATGATAAGTCAATATCTCAAGCCTCCAACATATGGTATGGTTTTACTAGAACCTTTCCCTGATTAGGGTCCTAGATTTCATGGAATATTGGCAATGGTGAAAAGGTGATCTTGGGTATTGACTCTTTTGTTGGGGGTGATACTTTCTATATTATTCTTGGATCCTTTGGTCTCATATTTATTTATCTTGGGACTAACTAGATTAACACATATTAGAGCTTGTGATTATGATTTTAATGATGTTTCATACTGGTTTACTACTCAAGATTTGGGTTTATTAGGTGAAATGGCCTTGGAATGGTCTCATTTCACTGCAAGTCTTAATCATTTGGGAATCAGAATTAGCAGGGAGACAGATTCTCTTCTCTGGGTTTGGAATTCTAAGTCTGGACAAATCGGTGCTAAAGAATCCTACAAAGCAATCTCAACCTCGTAAATTGGAACAATCCCTTTTTGGCGGCATAACAAATTGCGGAAAGGAAATTATCTTTTGAAAATTAAATGTTTTGTTTGGCTATGCTTGGAGAAAAAGATCTTGATTTGCGATATTTTGATGAAGAAAGGTTTATCAAGACCAACAATTTTCATTCTTTGTAAAAGCAATGAAGAAACTAGTCAACATATGTTTGTTGATTGTGTTTATAGTCAAAAGGTTTGGCTTGAGATCCTCTTC
>LPNX010088303.1:2241-75985 GCA_001517045.1 Pseudotsuga menziesii | reverse complement strand
CATAAACATTCTGGAAATCCATGTGTTTGGGGATTCAAAAGTGATAGTGGACTGGGCCAATGGTATTTCTACACTACAGGTATCCTTATTAGATCATTGGTTGAGCAGGACAATGCAACTTATGGACAAGTTCATCTCTTTTTTTATCAAGCATGTATTTCAGGAGCTTAGTGTTTTGGTGGATGAACTTTCAAAAAAAGTCGTGGGTGATATTGAAGGTCCTCTTTAACCTTGATCCCTCGAATGAATTTTATGATGATGATGTTATTATCATAGCTTATCTATACCCGCCAATGCACTAAAACGTTATTACTGACAGGGACATATTTAAGTAAAACGTTATTACTGACAAGTACATATTTAAGTAAAATGTTATTACTGACAGGTACATATTTTAGTAAAACGTTTAGTGAAGGGTGATGTGAAACCCAAAAACGTCAAAAAAAAATTGTTTGACAGGTAATATTCTAGTGAAATTCCAACACTGCATGAATCTCTGCTCCCAAATGCTATGTACTTATGTATTGATCTACTTATATTATTTTAGGAAACAAAATACAATACACAATAGTCCTTTTTTTTCTCCAATCGAACCCTTTTCTCATTGCCAAATTTCATATATATAGAAATGCCCATAGAGCGAAACTCAACTAAGTTTTTGTTGAAAATACCATTCATGTAACTTCCATGCCTAAATATATGGGAATGCATGCAAATTAGCTTCCAGATATATTTAATAATTGATGCTTCTTTAGCCGAGAAACTCCTTGCTTTCTTTGCCTTAAAATATGGAACTAATCTTTATCCTGTTGATTCTTGTCCTTCAAAAGCTCAACTGCTGATTTGGATGCCTTCTTTCCATAGCCTTCGAATCTAGTCTTTATCCCAAAAATTTGGGATCGTATTGCAAACGTTGATTTGCGCAAATGGATACTCTATTACCAAATATGGAACTAGAACGCCTTTCCGCCTATGATTGATTGCTTGAAGCTTGGAGAAATTCCTCAAAATATGTAAGGTAATCTTTGACTTCTAGGTGTTGGCGTGGAAATGCTCATTCTCTTTGTAATTGGAACAAGGATAAGTAAGGAATTTGGTGATTGGTGGCATTGTTATTGATTATACCATGTTTGTTATTGTAATAAATATGCATGTGTGATTTGGAACTTGATCTTCATTGAAACTAGCTAAGACAACAAATGATGCTATTGTTGAAAATGCAAGAGCTTTTTAGAAGGATCATCACTTTTCAAGGTCGAAGCAACCCTTACTTGGTACATGTATGGTTACATATTTAGTTAAAGGAGAATTGAATCTCGATGGCATCATCATTCCTTTGAATTAATTCTCATCATTTACACAAACAAATCGAGAGAAAATGTTATCTATTGATGACCCTGGATAGATATCATTGCATTCCCTCTAAATACAACATCAAACTATAATATAAAATCATGTAGGAAGACACAACTAAACTAATAATTAAACAAAGCTTTCATGTCAACAATCAATGGTTAATGAACTAAAATTCTCATTCTCAGGAACTTGGCCTTCCCGAACTCTCATTTTTTTGAATAAAGTTTATCCCATCTTATACATCTGCGCAGCCCCTTTGAGATTTACAATGATAGATGCTCAACTTTTGTAAGTGATTCCAAATCCTTCAATCAAACATGCATTGATTGTCACCATATTCAACCTTCTGTCCATGGTCAACGCATATGCAACCCTCTTTGACAGTCTATGGCTAATGCACAACACATTTTAATTTCTTGAATATATTTATATCACTTCAATGCCTCTCGTCAGCAGCATTAACGTTGCAATCTCCATTTTATTGCCAACATGAAAGAAGTGAACCTAACTTTCGCAATGATTTCAATCTATGTGGATGTTTCCAGTGCACTGTAAGTTTGTTTCTCTTCAATTTCAACCATATCTTCACTTGGAATAGACTAGATTTCAACCTTTGTCAATGGTATGAACATCTTCCGTTTGATACTTGGATTCTCTTACTTGGTGATGAGAGATTTATTGTTTTCATTCTTCCCCAACGCCTACTACGATTTTCCTCTACCGGCATTTGGCACCTTAATCGAATTTCTTTGATCAATTTTATAAACTATTTCTTGGTGCACTTAACACCTCGGTGCTTCATCGACGTTTGATGACATTTGGATTCTTCCATCGCGTTGGCTCTCGAGCATTTGTTTTCTTTGACACTTGATGCTCGTATATAATCTAATCTTACCTTGCTGTGCAGTGAGGGTTAATCTCACATGAATGGGAGAACACCAAATTTTGTTGTTTATATGCACCATTATGTACAACACCTATTGATGCATTGTGCAAACAATAAGTTTCCTCCCTTGGTCATGGCCTCCTCCATGGTGCTTTGTGTTGTGTTGAATTCAATGCTCAGTTAGGGTTGTATACTTGATGTTCTCTATGACTTAACTTGGTTGTATACTTGATGTTCTCTATGACTTAACTTGGAGCTTGGGGATTTCAAGGCCAATAAATTTTTAAACAAAAGGAATTTGACCCTATTATGAAATCTGAGAGCAAAAATAGCCATTATGAACCAATTTTTTAAATCAAGAATTCAATATGTTTACAAAATTAGACATGTGATAACATTAGATCCAATGGGGATGTTGTCCTCCCTACGAGAAACAAAGAACTCATGGTCTAGATGTCTAATTCATTATCATTATGAACTCTGAACTCTTTCAACATATCACTTGTACATGTTCCATACTTGTGAGTTACTTATTCATGTTGACAACTGAAAACTGAAACCAATCCCAAACTTAAAACTGCAAAGAGGAGAATCAACCACAATCAAATTTAGACCAACATCTGTACAATCTAGGAGCACACTTAAAACAAACAAGCTTGTTTTCCAATGTCTCCATTGGGATATGGAGTCGTGAGAGAATTATTTATCATTATTTAATTGCAAACACTCAATCATAAGTTGAAAAACTCACTACAAACAAAAAGACTGCAAACCAAATACTTGAATGTCGAACTTATTCATCCTACTCCTACTCTAACAATTTGAACATTGTTTGATCAAGTATAGTCCCATTTCCAATGAAACCAAGAAACCATTTGACTGATAGAGAGAAAATCGTGTTCCCATATACATAAAGAAATTAAAAAAGAGTGCAACATCTTCAATAAATATTTCATGGACAACCTTTACTCATAGCTGCAAATCAACCATTATGTTAAAAACTGCAACACCTAGGCTCATTTGAAAACAATAAACTTTCCTTCTAAATGATTGCATGACCACTTAGTTAGGATGATAACTCAAGTGTCATCATGCAATTTCATTAACTCAAGTTTCATATCTTAAGTGTCGTAATGCAAACACTTAATTAACTGAAGTGTCATCTTTTAGTTTAACTAAAGTGTTATCAATGAAAAATACTTGCGTTAACTATTCTTTCTTTATTAACGCTTTAGTTAACTGTTCTTAACCAAAATCATGTTGACTGATTTACTGAAGTGACCATCGTGACTTCTCCTTTAATTAACTGATGCATACATTGTTTGTTTTACTGAATCTTAACAATATTCAACTAAGGCATATATTGTTACTTTAACTAAAGCAAAATAATTGAAAATTTAACAATATCTAACTGAGGCATACATTGTTACTTTAACTAAATCTTTAACAATCTGAGATCACATTAATGAACTAAAGTCATTCATGAGAAATTTGAATTCTCTTGTTCTCTATGTATTTATCTTTTATCTCTTATCTTTTCTGTATGGTCAATATGTGTTAACTTTAATTTATCTATCATATTAGATTATACTAAGAATATTTGTCTAATGTTGTGATCATATTATATTACTCTCGGACCAAGTGATCGTATGCTAAAGTAATTCACTCTAAAGAAGGCCAGTCTCTAGAGGAGCCTTAATAGCTTTATCCATCTTGAATGACCATGGTTAGTAATACATTACACAATGTTAATGCTTCAACATGCAAAGTATTTACTTCTATAACTGGAGTTCCACCTCATGTGTACCTCTATAACTGGAGGTTCACCTTAACACATGGGGATATGACTTAACACACAAGTCTTGAGCCTTGTCCAACAAGACTTTACAACATCATCACTTTGATATATCAAAGAATTCACCTCAACACATGAGGAAGAACCTTGTACAGTAAAGGTCTAGTCATTCTTGAGTCCAACCCAATAATTCTACTCCAAGTTCCTAAGTCCAACTCAGGCTTCCTACCTCAACACATGAGGCCCAATCCTCGATGCACAATATTGCCTTGGAGAATAACTCATGATTCTTTACTTTTAACACTCCCTTTTAGAGAAGGAGGCATTCTATCCCACACCAAGCTTGTCTTGGAAGTACCTATACTTCGTCATAGATAGAGGATTTGTTAACACATATGCAATCTACTCATCAATAGAAATGTACTAAAGCTTTACTGTACCTTTCTGGACCATGTCTTTGGTGAAGTGATATTTAATTTCAATGTGTCTAGACTTATTATGAAACACATGGTTTTTAGAAATCTTGATGCAGCTTTGATTGTCACAACGAATTACTTTAGACTCAACCTTTTAACCCAACAAGTAGCTTCTCAAGCCCCACTGCTTCTCAGTAGGTAGTACTAACCACAATATACTTTGATTTTGTAGTAGTAGCTGAAATATGCTTTGCTTATGTAGTACTAGAAACAATACACTTTGCTTCTTTAGTACTAGTCGCAATCATACTACCACTCCAATTGGAGTTGGCATAACCAAGTAGCTTTACCTCACCACTAGAGGCAAATTTGAGTCCATAAGCAATAGTACCTCGAAGGTACCTAATAACATGCTTAATCTCTATGTCTAATATGAAACATGATATGACTCATATAATAACATATAATAGGTCTACTATGTATCAAGTACATTAAGGGACCAATGAGTTGTCTACACTTGATAGCATCAACTGGATCTGATCTAGTATCAAACTCATTGTAGTTTCTTCAAACTAGAAACTATCAGTGAAGTCATGGATTTGCAATCCATCATACCAAACCTTCATACATCAACTGTGTGCTTTTGATGCAAAAGGAAAATCTCATCTTTCCTTTTCCAAAATTAAAGAAAGTAGTGCATAAGACTCAAGTCTTTGAACTCATATGTGAGCTCCCTCTTGCACTGAACTATCTGTTGTTCCTTTGTAATAAGGAACAAAACATAAACATAGAGAACTAATATCAATGGTTGGTTCTTCACAATCTTGAAGAACAGGTTTGGATCATATTCACTCTTAGAGACACCTAGTCTTTGAAGATAGCTGACAATTATTGAATACCAAGCATTCAAGGCTTGCATAAGCCTATACAAGGATTTCTTCATTTTTCAAAAATGGGACTCCTCCCATAAACTACAAACCCCTCAATTTGTTGTATGTAAACCTCTTCCCCAACCTCACTATTGAGGAAGGAAGTCTTCACATCCATTTAGTGAAGATTCCATCCTAGAACAGATGTAAGTGAGATCATAGCTTGAATAGTGGTGTTCTCGACCATAAGAGCGAATGTATTATCATAGTCTTATGCATTCTTTCTAAGAGAAATCTCAGGAAATGAATCTCCCTTAATGCATTTCAATACTATCATCAACAACATGCTTGATCTTATAAATCCATCTGGAAGTTACTATGGGCTTCCCTTTAGGTTTAGAACAACTCCCCAAACAACATACTTTATAATATATTCATATTCCTCTACCATTGCATCTTTCTAAACTTGTTTCCTAGAACCTTCTTCATATGTAGAAGGTTTTGAATCATTTATGTGACTCATTACTGAAACATACCCTGAATAAATTTCATGTCTCTTTCACTCTTTGGATGTGCCTTCAGTGCTCCATTCTTTTTTTCATCTTGTAGAATGTCTTTGCACCATGTGGATATTCTCTTAGTAAGAGGTCCATCAAGTGACCTCTCAACTAATTCTACTATTTCTTCAGGAGCTAGAAAATATAAGAACACTTATTGATTCTCCCTCTGAACCTCTGAATGGGGAGAACCAGAATCCAAGTCCTTGATCATGAGAGTCTCATTCTCCTCAAAGTATTTATCGCATTGAAGCTCTTTTGATTGACAAAATGCAACCTCTTCTTGGATGAATTCATTGTGTCTTTCACCTGGCACATATATTATGTAGGATTTGGATGATTCACTATAACCAACAAAGGTTCCCTTTTTCTCGAATGGACGCATCATTGTCCTCTATTCTTTTGGGATCTTACATCGAAATGACTTCACATTCAATACTTTCCATTCTCCGCTTGTAGGTTATAACATATGATATTTCCCTACAAGGAAAACTTAGTCAAGTGATAAGAAAATTTGCATAATCATGAACTTCGATGTAATGTTCTGAGATCTGATGTACAGATATGAACACTAATACTGATGCAAACATAATTAAAATTTCTAATATAAAACTTACAGACACTTAGTAAAATTTTAGACTAGTCAAATAAAGGTATTTTGATGATAAATTCATAAGTATGGAAGAAGAAAGAAGGAGAAACCAAGGAAATTTTGTGAACATAGAATTAATCTTCTTAACACATTTAGTTTAGGGCCCATTTAGGTTTTAGAGCTATCTATGCTGAAACTTACTCCCATGCTTTCGGGTCACCCAACCGTGAAACTATGAAGACTTATTCAGTTCCTTTCAACCAGAGGCTTGGGGAAATGAAAAGATAGGTTATAAGACATTTATATAGTAGAAAACAAGGTTTGGAATAGTTCCATAAAGTTTTGGGGATTTTAGGAGTGATTTGGGAAAATTTGGCAATTTTGGCTCGAGGAAGTACTGCACAGTGGAGGCTTCCCAAATAGTGTACAGACTCAACTAATTTTGAGTATGAAAGAATGTACACACATAGGGGTCAATAAAAAATAGGAAGAAACTTCCAGAATCTAAATTGAGTGAACAAAAATCACATAATTGAAGAAACATTAAGACTAGTCAATTTAGCCTAGTCATCTAGCTAGAGTGTACAGAAAAACATGAAATTCGTAGAAGAAATGCATCAGACATGAGAAATAAAATTAACAGAGCCTAATAAATCTTATATCAACATATTACACCACTTAGACTCATGCTAATGGCCTTGACTCCTTTATTATTGCATTTACTTGATAAAAAAAACTCTCATTTAAGCATGAATTAAAGCTCATTGATAGAAGGTTTGACATATGAGCCAATTGAAAAATATGATTACAGAAATACAAATATATTTATCAGATTTATTTGACTGGTGCACATCAAAAGGGAAGCGGAGGACTGACCACTCCAAAATGGGGCTCAAAATAGTGGGCAGGAGGCCCAAACTCCGACAACATAATGGATGGGAGCGTAGGTGAAGCTTGGGATTCACTGGAGCTCAATTTCATTGATGATGATGGATGCAATAAGTGACTGATATGATCTCATGGTATGATCACTGTGCTCCACACCTGCAATGAGGAATGAAAGGGAATGAAAGAGTAGGGAAGGAAGGATTTGGGGCACATCTCCCAAAGGCTAAGGCACAACACTTGGTAGACTATGCTTCACATAAGCATGACTCAATTAATAATAAACCAAACAAGAAAATGGAGTTCGAATCCCATTTAAATAGATTCATGGGTGGCTTGTTTAGCAGTTGTAGGTGATAGGTGACCTGTGAGAGCAATTCATCCACATAAAAGCCCTAACCTTGGCCAATTCATGTGCCCACCTTGAGTAATTGGAAAGTAGGGGCCATGTGAAGATGTTTCCATGTCCAAGTCATCCATACAACTTAGCAACTATGCCCTGCTTAGGCCAAGAGCTATTGATTTTATCTATGACATCTTTTCTACTTTTGAGACTGAGTCTCCAAAAGGAAACTACACCCTCTTTTTTCAAATGTTTCCTTCTTTTCCTATGAAAGATTTTTCGAGTCTCCAAAAGGAAATTGCGCCCTCCTTTGTCAAATGTTTCTTTCTTTTGTATCTTACTGCTTTTATGTGGATTTTGGGCACTTTCCCTTTTCCTACCTGACTGATTTTGGCATAAAGTTTCAAATTATTTCTCCTTGGAAAGTTGTCTTTCCCAAGTGCGCCCCCTGACATGGAAAGCTTATTTCCACATAATTAAATTTCAAAATAAATAATCATCATAAATAAAACCAAGTACATGCCTCAATAATAATTAGTTATCAAAAATTCCCTAAGCTAATTAATTAATGCAACTTAGTCCCCCTAGAGGTTTAGCATGGTCCACACTTTTGTTGGTCAATTTGGTGGGGACATGACAATCCTCCCCTCCCAAATATGCTTGTCCCCAAGCAGAAGCAAAGAAGAGTACTGCAATATCTGCTCACCCTACCAAGTAACATCTTCACTGGGTAATCCTTTCCACTGTATCAGATATTCTTTGATTGTTCTGTTCCTCAATTTCCTTTCTCTACCCAGTAGCACTTTCTCTAGTACTAAGACCAAATGGCCTTCATCATGCAGGGGTGGTAGTTCTTCAGATGCTACTATCTGTTGGCCAACTTCTTTCTTCAGACAAGACACATGGAAAACATTATGGATTTCACTTTCTACTGGAAATTCCAACTTGTAGGACACTTCACCAACTTTTCTTATAATCTTGTAGAGTCCATAAAACCTTGTCTGAAGTTTTTCATCCCCTTTATTCTTTAAAGAATATTGTTTGTAAGGTTGCAGCTTTAGGTACGCCAAGTATTCTACCTGGAATAATCTATCAATTCCGTGCTTATCTGCATATAACTTTTGTTGGTTATGTGCCATCTGCAGATTCTCCTTCAATTCCCTCAAGAGTGTCTTGGTTTTCCTGCAACCAATCTTTAGCTTTTTTGGCACTGTAGTCTCCAAAAATCAAATATGCAAAAGTAGGAACCTCATACCCATACAAAGCCATAAATGGGGTCATTCTAATAGAAAGATGAAAGGTGGTATTATAGAAGAACTCACCCAAGTGGAGCCAAGTTTCCCAATCTTTTTGTTGTCCCGTAACATAATTGTGGAGGTACCCTTCAAGCCATTGATTCACCCTTTTAGTTTTTCCATCTATATGGGGGTGATAGCTTGTGCTCATGTTCAGTTTTGTTCCAACCAAATCAAATAGTGCCTGCCAAAAGGCACTAGTGAACTTGCTATCTCTGTCACTGATTATAGTCCTTGGAAGTCCATGCAGCCTAAAAATATCCTTGAAGAATAGAGTAGCAACCTCACTAGCATAAATTGTGGATGTGACTACAAAAAAGTGTGCAAATTTTGTCAATATGTCAACCACCACATAAATACTATATTTTCCTTAAGAAATGGTATCCCGGTGATAAAATCCATGGATACACTCTCCTGTTTCAGCTCTGGAATAAGAAGAGGATGGAGGAGTCCAACAGGATGTGTGTGCTCCACCTTGTGCTGTTGACATGCAACACATTCCCTTACATGTATGAGAACATCATCTTTGAGGCCCTTTTAAGTGAATATTTCCCTTACCTTTTGGTAAATCTTCAGAAAACCAAAGTGGTCAGCTGCTAGTGCATCATGTGTAGATTCCAAAATCTTATTATTTAGTGCAGATCTAGGCACTAAGAAAATTATGTTTTTGTAGTAGATGAGGTCATCATGTACCTTGTACTCCTCATTATGGATTACCCCATCAAAAACCTCACAATAAAATTGATCCTTGGAATTTTCGGTGGCCAACTGTGTCTTCCACTCATTTTGCATCTGCACCAAAGAGAGTGTGGGCTTACGGGAAAGTGCACCAGCCACAACATTCATTTTTTCTTTTTTATACTCAATATCAAAATCATATGACTGAACATTGCTCACCCAATTCGGTTGCCTATCATTGAGTTCCTTTTGGGTTAGGAAGTGTCTAAGACTGTTGTGATAAGTCTTCACTATGAATTTACCTCCTACCAAATACTGTCAGAATTTGGACAATGCATGCATAATGGCCAACATCTCCTTTTCATATATGGAATACAACCTTTCATGTGGCTGCAATTTTTTTTCTCTTGAATGTAATAGGGTTTCTATCTTACATCAGAACAACTCCAATTCCTTCTCTGGATGCATCACATTCTAGCACAAAAGTTTTGGATAAATCTGATAAGGCAAGCACTGACAAGTTCTCATTACCACCTTCATATTTTGGAAATCCCTTTCAGCCTCTTCATTCAACCTGAATGCACCCTTCTTGGTCATATCACTCAAGGGTGCAGTGAAGTTGGAGTAACCTTGGACAAATTGTAATGTCCCAAATTTTTCATTGGGTCACAATGGACAAATCACATTTTCCATATTCTTGAAAGTTGTCAAATGGATGCTAAAAGTCAAATAATTGCAAAGGAGGAAATCACTAGTTTCCTAGGTTGGGGGTGGAAGCTTTGAGATTTGGAATAAGGGGGATAATAAATGATGTTTAGACATTAGAAGAGGATAAATATTTAATAATTTAGCTTATTAAATAAATACAAGATAAAATGGAAGTGGCAATGGAGCATGAAGACACATGGAGACTATGGGGCCCACACTAGCTAGAATTCCTATGTTAAATGGTATCTTTCTCTTGCAAATTCAAATATATGGGAAGCCTAATGTTTTTGGATGGATTATGAGGTTAATATACTTTTTCATATACTTCATAGGTCTAATTTTGGATGAATTGTAACTTACATGGGAGAGGAAGAGCCAAATGGGAGTTTCCTAGACACTTGGCTAGATTCCCCTTACATTTATGACATCTATGACACCAATGATGGAGATTCTATGAAAGTTATGACACAAGTCAGATATGAAGGATGGAATACTGAAATGTCAGGACTGAATATAGCATCTTAGAGGTCAAATTTGGGAGTTGGAGAAGGCCAAGAGGCTCCTACTCAAATTTGGGAGAAGAGGGAAGGTGAAGAGAGAGGCCACATGGCATAACATGAGCAGCCACACCAATTCGACTTGGATTTGGTTTATGTATGGATTTGGAACCTTAGAAGAATAATTTTTTTTATAAAATATAGGGATCAGCCATGAGAAGAAGCTTTTGCTCATTTGTGAATTGTGAGAGCTAGTGGATGACTAGTTTTCTTTCTTAAGCCAATTTCGAGGGTGAAAGATTCCCATCCTAGTTGGTGTTTGGAGAGGCCACTCAGGTATTTCATGGAGATTTAATGGAGTCTTATTTGCAGGTGTAAGCTACAGGAAATCACGTGGATTCTTCTATTGCATCACTCTCTCTCAACTATTTCCAGTTTTCACGCCATATTCATGCCAACGGAGGGATTGCGCTTTGGGTGAGCTATTGATATTTTTGGGGAAGATTATAATACACATTATATTATGTTCTAATGTATATTCTCTGTATTTAACATTCATAATACTCTTAGGTTGAAATACCCAAAATAATTCATGTAAAAATGTTGAACAATGAAGAAATAGTGTCATTTCCCCACTATCTTGTTGTGAACCATTGTAATGCTGATGATTTTGAATTGGGAGAGAATTTAATTGTAAATTTATGATTGGAATCACTTAAATATTATATTTTGTTCATTCTCATAAATTTTCAAGTCGAAATTCCCAAGAGTTGTATGTCAAAATGACTTTTAATGAGCAAACAATGACCATTTCCACTCTATTTTGATATATGCTATGGTAATGCTTATTATTTCGAATGGAGGAATGTATATTTGATAAATGTATGATGTATGGACTGTAATTAATTTTTATTTCAAGTCTCATGTTCAGTACTTAAGCATTGGAAGCCATTTTACTCAGTTTTATTGCATTGGGAGAAGATTTGGTGCATTTTCCCCAAGGGTTGAAATTGTGACTTGGGAGTTGTTTTAGAAAGAGTCATAAAAACCTGTATAAACTGAACAATGATGCATATGAGACTTTGAAAATTTCCCTTACACATACCCAACCTCTTCTCATAAATTCAAGTGACTTTGGGATCATTTGTGAAGCCATTTCCTGCAATTACCCAGGGGGAATTGGAGCCCCAATTTGCTAGTAAAGACTCCTACTTTGAACAGAAAATTAAACAAGTTTGCAGAAGTAATTGGGAGGTCACAAAACTACCATGAGCATCATATTTAAGGTATATTATCAATCATGTACCTTCAGATAAAATTTGGAAGCATTTGGGTCAAGTTGGAGGTCTAGACATCAAAACTAGTGAAGGTCAAAATTGGGGAAAAAGTGAAAAATGGTCATTTAATAAAATTTCCTAAAAGGGGGCATTACACAAATCTGTGGTAGTAGTTGCAAGGGCCAATGAAGCCTCTCAGTTCGGTCAAGTTCCTTGGGCTTGGCCAACTCAGTATGGCCTCTATCTTTTCTTGGTCCACCTTAACCCCTTCTTGGAACATGACATGGCCTAGATATAGAAATTCAATCATGCCAAAATCACACTTATACATTTTAGCATAAAAGGACTGGTCTTCTAGTCTAGTTAGTACCACTTATAAGTGATGTAGGTGCTCCTCCCATGTCTTGCTAGAAATCAAAATGTCATCAAAGAAAACAAGGACATACTTACAAAGCTTCTTACTGAACACCTTGTTTGTGCATGATTGGAAGGTTTCCTGAGCATTAGTCAAGTAAAATGGCATGACCAAGAACTCAAAATGGCCAAAATCACAATGGAAGGTTGTCTTCAGTATGTCTTCTTACCTCATTCTAATTTGGTAGTACCCGGATTAGAGACCTATCTTGGAGAATAATTTTTCTCCATGTAGTTCATCCATCAACTCATCAAGACAGGGAATTGGGTATCCGTTCTTTATGGTCTTCTTGTTTAAGGCCCGATAATCTATGCACATCCTCAGTGTCCCATCCTTCTTCTTAACCAGAACCACTGAAGACGCAAAATGATTGGAACTTGGTCTAATGAGGCCTAAATCAAGGATTTCCTTGATGGCCTTCTCAATCTCATCCTAGAACCTCTTGGGATGCTTATAGGGGTGTATTTTTATCAGAAGTGTACCAGCTTCCAACTCAATTATGTGATAAATTCCACGGTCAGGTGGCCTTCCATGTGGAAGGTTTTCAAAAAACCCCTTATACTTGTGCACCAACTTTTTTTATGTCTTTGGGTTGATAGGAAAATTTGGTAGTAGCTACCTCATTAGTAATCTGGAACTCGACATCCCATTCAATATCTCCATGTATCAGAATGTATCTCATACTGTTAGCAGAAATTACTTGGCTTGAGTAAGTTTTCATACCCTTAAGAACCACAGGCTTCCCTTCAACATCCTTGAAGCTTATACGGGGTATCTTGTAATTCATGGAATGTTTCTCCAATGGAGTAAGGCCATTGAACTCCCAAAACCATGTTGGTGTCTGCCACATTAACAACATAAAAGTTGTACTTTACTGTGTCAACTCCAAGACTCACTTGCAGATTTGGAATCCACTGATTGCATTCCATGGTATGGTTTTTAGGGATAACCACAGTGAATCCTTCAAAGGAATCAGTTGGTAGATTTATTTTCTCCACCAGGGCTGCATTAATAAAATTATGGGTGGCACCTCAATCAACAAGGACATTGGTTATATGGCCTTGTAGTACTCCTTTCTACCTCAATGTATGGAACCGGGGTACCCCATTGAGTATTGCAATTTTGCTGCCGGTTTGAGGGAGTTGCTCCTCTCCTTCAGTTGTTTCATATTCTCCATCTGCCATCTCAGCTTCTTCCACCATATCCTCATCACTTTCGGATAACATTTCAATGTAGTGTGCTTTTCCTTTCACACACTTGTGGCCTGAAACCCAAGGTTCTTTGCTAGAAAAAAATATTTTTCCTCCTCAATTCATCCCGATCCTTGTAGGAGTAGTCTCTCTTGTCAGGGGTAGGAAAGTTTCTCACAGGAGGTATTTGATTATGAAATTTAGGAGGCATAGAGGGTTTGGGAGGATACTTGGTACTCGGGATTGCATCTTGGAGGTCTCTAGTTCTGCTTATTGCTTCTTGCAGAGCTGTGAGCCTATAAGATTTCACCATCCCTCTAAATTGTTTATCCAGTCCTTCTATAAATAGAAGAATCAACCTTGCTTCTAATATATCAATAACCATTACAACCACTTTTTTGAATTATGATATGTAAGCTTCATGAGTTCCCACTTGTCTAATATGTGCCAAATCATGGAAAGAGATGTTAGGGTCTATCCGGTCAAACCTTTCTGTTAACCTCTGGGTGAATTACTCGTAGGTGATTATCTGATCATGGCCTAAGGTATTAATTCCATGAAACCACCATTCAATGGCCTCCCCATCAATATGTAAGGATGCTAACTTAATGGAATCCCTCTTTGCCATAGGATTCATTTGGAAATAGGTGTCCATTTTATGGATCCAAGAGATCACTGAGCACTTGGAAGTGCCATCAAAGTAGGGTAAGGTAATTTTTCCAATGGCCTCTCTTCAATTCATAATTCTGATATGGAAGCCTTTGAAATCCTCTTGGTTTCCCTTATATTGATCCTCACAAAAATATTTGAATGGAAGAACCCTTCTGCACTCTTCACACAAGGTTTGATATAAAACACACTTCTCCTCCCATGAAGCAATTGTTTCAGTCTGCACTTCAGGTTCTTCCTTTGGAAAATCCACAAACTTGGGCATGGTAGGTCTGGGCTGCAACTTAGGTTCACCTTTATATTCAATAGGCCTATTGTGAGGCCCAATATTCAAGAAAATAGATCCACCCATGGTATTTCTCTCTTCACAATGGGAACCAATCAGGTTTATTTTTAAGGATTATAATAATATACTTAAGTATAGTATTTTAGGCAATAATTTTGGATTGAAAAAACATATATATAGATCAATAGGAGAATATTAAATATGAAACATACAATTTACACTGAAACTTGTAAATTTTGGCTAATATTATGATAAAAAAACATATTTTATATAAATACAGGCGATATTAGAGACTAAAAATGACCAAATAGCGAATTTATTTTTTGAAAAAAAACCCAAAAAATAGCCAATTGGCTAAATTTCTCCCCTAAAGTTTTCCCTGGAGCCAATGTTTCTTCCTTCTCCATCTATAGCACCCAACTGCTTAGCTAGGAATTCTCTGGTATCTTGACCAGACTAAATGATGTTTGATGAAATGTCTTGTAGGCATTTCAACATGTTCTTCACAAAGTTCCTGAACTCATATTTCTCATCCTTATCTTTGTGGAATCTCCCATCCACATATTCAACTTCCTCCTCTTGAGGGAACTTTCTTTTAGAATCAGAATTATAAATTGGACCCATCAATGAATATCAAGATCAGGTATGGAGGACCATGCTATGATACCACTATAATTTTCCAAGATTTGATGTACAGATCTGAACAATAATGTTGCTGCAAACTTAATTAAAATTTATGATATAAAACTTGTAGACACTCAGTAAAATTTCATACTAGGAAAATAAAGGTATTTTGCAGAGATATTCATAACTATGGAAGAAGGAAGAGGGAATCAACCAAGTAAAGTTTCATAACATAGAATTCATCTTCCCTAACACATTTATATCGGGGACCATTTAGGTTTTAGAGTCAACTATGTTGAAACTTACTCCCACATTTCTGTGTCACCTAACCATGAAACTAGGAAGACTTATTCAGTTCCTTTCAACCAGAGGCTTGGGAAAATGCACAGGGAGGTTATCAGACATTTATATAGAAGAAAATAAGGGTTGGAATAGTTCGAAACAATTTCGGAAAGGTTTTGGGATTTTAGGAGTGATTTGGGAAAATTTAGCAATTTTGGCCCAAGGAAGTCCTACGCAGTGGAGGATTCCCAAACAGTGTACGGAATCAACTAGTTTTCAGTATGAAAGTATGTATGGAAAGAGGGGTCAACAAATAATAGGAAGCAACTTCCAGAATCGAAATTGAGTGAATAGAACTCACATAATTGAAGAAAGTGAGACTAGTTAGTTTAGCCTAGTCATCTAGCTAGGATGTACATAAACACATGAAATTCGTAGCAGAAATGAAGCAGACCTGAGAAATGAAATTAAAAGAGCCTATTACAAGTTATATCAACATATTATACCACTCATACTCATGCTCATGACATTTACTTCTTTGTTATTGCATTTACTTGATCAAAAAATCTCATTTAAGAATGATTTAAAGCTCATTGATAGAATATTTGACATATGAGATAATTGAACATTATGCTTACAGAAATACGAAGATATTTATCAGATTTATTTTACTGGTGCACATCAAAATGGAAGTGGAGGACTTACCACTCCAAAATGGGGCTTAAAACAGTGGGCATGAGGCCCAAAATATGACAACAGAATGGATGGGAGCGTAGGTGAAGCTTGGGATTCACTGGAGTTCGATTTGACTGATGATGATGGCTGTAATAAGTGACTAATCTGATCTCATGGGCTGATCAATGTGATCCACACCTGCAATGAGGAATGAAAGGGAGTGGAAGAGTAGGGAAGGAAGGATTTGGGGCACATCTCCCAAAGGATGAGGCACAACACTCAGTAGACTATGCTTCACATAAGCATGACTCAATTAATCATCAACCAAACTAGTAAATGGAGCTCGAATCCCCTTTAAATAGATTCCTGGGTGACTTGTTTAGCAGGTGTAGGTGATAGGTGACCTGTGAGAGAAAGTCATCCACATTGAAACCCTAACCTTTTCCAAGTCATGCACCCTCCTTGAGTAATTGGAAAGTAGGGGGCATGTAAATATGTTTCCCTATCCAATTCATCCATACAACTTAGCAAATGCATCCTCCTTAGGCCAAGAGTTGTTGCTTTTATCTATGACAACTTTTCTGCTTTCCCTGTTTCCCTACTTTTGAGATTGAGTCTCCAAAAGGAAACTCTGCCCTCTTTTGTCAAATGTTTCCTTCTTTTCCTATGACATATTTTCTGACTCTCCAAAAGGAAATTGCACCCTCCTTTGTCAAATGTTTCCTGCTTTTGTCTCTGACTGCTTTTCTGTGGCTTTTTGGCACTTTCCCTTTTCCTACCTGATTGCTTTTGTCATAAAGTTTCCAATTATTCCTCCTTGGCAATTTGTCTTTCCCAAGTGTGCCCCCTTGACATGGAAGGCTTATTTCCACATAATTAAATTGCAAAATAAATAATCATGATAAATAAAAACCAAGTACATGCCTCAATAATAATTATTTATCAAAATTTCCCTAGGCTAATTAATTAATGCCACTTAGTCCCCATAGGTGTTTAGCATGGTGCACACTTTTGTTGGTCAATTTGGTGGGGACATGATATTCAATGATTTCAATGCAATGGAAATAGGTCATACTATCATTTAAACATATTAACCAATGTTTCAACACATTCTCCATCCTTATTTCATGGAATTTTATGCAGCACTATATGCTACTTACTCAATCATAACATGTACTACATGAAATTTACTATTCGCCAATAAAAGAAAACTATAACATATACTCATCATGTTATATCATAACATACTTCCTAATTCCAACAATATAGACCTGCATATAACTGTAATGAAATATATTAATAAACATGCATATCTGATTTGCAATAGTAATTGATAATCAAGATACAAATACCTATATTTTATTGTTTTGTGGGTTCCCTCTTGATCTCCACTTCGTTGCGGAGATTACTAGAGTCCCAGGGTCGTAATCTATTTCTTCACTACATCTTAATTTGCAAATTCAGTCACATGCAAGAGGTAACGAGTCTCTACATGGGTGAAGGATGCTTCATGCAGTATATGGTGAATTACTATATGTAGAGATTTCTCTTGAACCTTGAACTTATTAATCTTCTCTTCATCCTTGTTGTGAGAGAAATGTTTTCTACTTTGGTGCACATAGTCTTGCTCTAGGTTTGCCCTTCCTCTTGGAGGCAGTCACGCCACAACCTTTCAAAGTTAGGTTGCACCTATTGGCCCTTCACAACAACCAAGAATGTATCCCATGAGGATGAGAGACCATCAATAGCAGTTTGAAGGAGATAATCTTCGTCCACCACTACTCCAATGCTAGTAATCTGATCTCTTACCTAAGAGATATTGGTGAAGAAAGAGGCCATTGTCTCATCCTTCTCCATCTTGAGGTTTCATAGCTTGTTCTTCAAATCCCTCTTTTGAATTAGGGCCTTCTTCTCATATAGGTTTGTCAATGTATCAAAACATTTCTTTGTGTTTTGCAAAGGAGTAATCACGGACATCAAGTTGTCCTTCACCATCATAGATGATCCATTTGGATTTAGCTTGGTTCTTCTTAAAGTTGATGTTCCCTGCATTAGATGTAGAATCCTCTACCATAGTGGATACGTAGCCGTCCAAGTTATGCTCCTCTAGGATGTTCAGAACCCTTTCCTTCCACGTGTTGAAATTTGAAGTACCCTCGAGTCAATCTTCTGTTCTACAGAAATCAATGCCATTTCCTTCAAGTCTTGTGCTCAACTTCTTAGGATCTATGTAGGCTCGATTTTGCTTGCTAAATCTTAGCTCCTTCTCACCCCGAGCTCTAATACCTTGTTGAATTTTTGTGCAAAGATGTTGAGATTTAATCTTTAAAACTTTTAAGTGCAGATATACTGAATACTTGAATCAATATAACAATTGCATAAGCATCGGCACATAACACATCATATACCGTGGGGAAAACCCTCAAAATTATGAGGATGAAAAGTCCCAGCAAGTCTTCAAAGTATGATTATGATAGATAACATAGAATGTCTTCTACAATAGAAGATTTCTTTCGACACCCCAGGTGAAAGATAAGAGAAAATGAACACCCTAGGTGTAGATACAGAGTGATAGAGAAGAGATATCAACTATATTAACATTGCAATGTGTCCAACACAATAATAACTTGCCAAAACTAGTTCCATGCAAGAAATAATGAATCACTACATGGGGAATTAACCTCCCATGCCAACTATAACAAATTGTCTTCTTCGATAATTGAGTTGTGCTTTGGTTTCTTCAATCCCGCATTAACATAATTATGCTCATGAACGAAGATTGAAGAGAGTTGCGAAGCAATTTTTACAAAATTCAGGTTGTATTAAATTTCCATAAAATGTGTCAAATTTAGGTTGTATAAATTTTATTAAAATTTGTATAAATTTTATTAAAATTTGTCAACACTATTGAGTGTAAAGTTTTATACTTAAGTTTGAGTAAATCAAATTTATTAAATTTGAAAATATTTATTTAATTAAAATAAATACATTTTTTTTCTATTTATTAAATTTAGTTTAATATTTTTTTGCTTCACTTTGAAAATGTCAAATTTAGGAAATAAAAGTTGAGTTTTTTTTCTTAATTTCTCTAAAATTCCGAGACAACTGGTTTACTTGGATTATCGTTTTTATCTAACAATTGAGATGAAAACCAAAAGCCAAACCGACTTTATGTTGGAATGAGAGAATATTCTTCCCAATAACAAATAGAATTGTCAATATGTATGACACAAAGATTTAAAGGGGCTTGAGTCTGGGGGGTTTGTGCTTTGTACTTGGGTTTCATCTTGGTAGAGAGTTTATCTAACATTGTAGTGATTGATGATTTTTATAATGGAAACCATATAAATTTGTTGGCCTCCTCCCCATTAAATAGAATATCGTTTATGATTGCTCCTCATAAGTAGAGGAGTGAGGTGCTTAGAATTTATTATAAGGAGATATTGTCAAATTTGTCATCTAACGTTCCCATCGGGTTCATAACTTTTCGAAAATAAAAAAGTAATTGAAAAATCACCTAGCTTATAAATAAAAAAAATTAAAATCACCATAAATCCGATGGATCTATAACAAATAAAAAATAATTAAAAAATTCATATTAACTGAAGGAAATTAAAACCAACATAAATAATCAAAATATTTTAAACCTAAATATAAAAAATTAAAATAACCATAAATCCCATGAATCTATACGAAATGAAAAATAATTAAAAAATTCATGTTAATTAAAGAAAATTAACAGCAACATAAATAATCAAAATTTTTGAAACCTAAAATAATCAAAATTTTTGAAACCTAAAATTTTATCAATATGTAAAAAAATTTACACCACACAAAAATAAATCTCTCTCCATGCTTAGTAAATCTAAATTTAAAATAAATTTAATCTATTTTAAATAACTCGTCATAATTTAAATATCTTATTACACACCTTTGTTTTACAAGTGCGTGTACTTGAAATTCGTGCAACTCACCAAACCGCGAAAATTACCTTAAATTCGTGCAATTAACGATACTAAGAAAATTAGCTTAGACGAAAACCCTAAGACTATTAAATACTATTAACCTATTATATATGTAAAGCGGTTGTGGCGCAGTTAGTTCGCGCGTATGTCTCAAAGCAAATTCTTGGGTAATCCTGAGGTCGAGTGTTCGAGCCTTTCTCACCGCCATTTGTTTTCGCCGAGCCGAAGTTCAAAGCTTGATTCTAAAAGGTTTCGATTATGATTCTTTGGGATAGAATATTATGATTATTATGATACCGTTTATCTCTGGACAAACAAATTACCGGGTAAAAATTCTATATTCATTTTTTTGAAATTCCAAATTTGGATTTAAAATGGTAAAAGTTTAAAAAACAAAGTTTGATGGTTGTGTTCTTATTGATGGTTCTCTCAACTATAAAACTTGGATAAGAATGTGGACAGAATAATGGTTGTGTATATATTAATTTACTATATTTTTAGGTTATTTTTTAAATCTAAAATTTATGTTAAGTGGATAAACTTAATCATTTTTTATTGGATTTTTTTTAAAAATTTGGTAAGATTTTTTTGAAAGTTATAAAAACAATCTATTTGATTTATGAAACTTTGTTATTAAAGGTATTGGTTTATTTTAAGATGATACTAAATTTTTAAAAAATGAGTAGATAAAAGAGAAATTTTTTTTCTTTTGAGTTTTTTTATGATTTAACTTAATTTTCTAGTGAGTTTAGACGTAGACAAAATGACTTGGGCCTATTTCAAGTGGGACATGATACAAGGCAGAGTACTAAGTTTTGGACTTTCTAATAGAATTTCCTTAGAATTTGGTAATTTTTTTTTTGTAAAATCTAAATTTGGAAGTGTTTTTGAATCCATAGGTTCAAGGCTCTTAAATACCTCATGACACTTAGATTATGCAATTTCCATAGCTAATATATGTGATTCTAAGAATTTTAAATATTTCCAACCTAAACAAAACAAGACCTAAAATATATTAGAAAAAAGTTGAAAACCTAAAATATTTACACTACACTCACATCAATATGGTTTTTACTTGAATGTATGTACATTAACATGTAGAATCAATAATGCAACAAATGTAATTCATATGAGAATTATTATCATAAACCACTAGACATATAAGATTGACATTTTGGAAACCATCTTAAAATAGAGTAAGTTAAATTAGTGGACAAAATCAACTTATTTTTTATTAAGATTTAAACATAAAACTTTATCCCTTGAAATTTTGGCCCATTTTAAAATGGCAATAATCAAAATCATATTTTTTTTGAAAAAATAAGTAAATCAAAATAAAACTTTACCTTCTTAAAAAAAAACTAATTTATCAATTATTAATTCATTATTCTAAACATAACTTTCGATTATATCTTAAATTTCCTAATAACCTTCCTTGTTCTTTTCGTTTCCTTTCTATTTTCTAATAACCTTGACATGTTATCCTAATAGACTTTTTGGTATTTTTCATTATTTGATATTTGATATTTAGTGATTATTGTTAGGTTTTGCTACTGTCTTTTATAAATAATTTTTAATGGTATGTTGTTATACAATTGTTTATTATTATATATAAATTTAAACATACTATGATAAGCTATTATATAGTTATGTTTTTAATTAACATAATGGATATATAACTATAAAACTTTATGACTTTTCTTGTGTTATTTCACATATTTTTATTTAATAATATTTTAAAATATTTTTTACTATTGTAACATCTCTTTAATACGTGATCAGGAAATGTGAAGCATAAGTGAAAAATATTGTAAGCATAAATCCTGGTTTCATCAAATTGTGGACGAAATCGATAATGTTAAGAGTCTTAAAGCGTTGCTCAACTAAAACGATGTTTGGGGACGAATCCACTAGGAGGAGGGATGAATGGCTAGGAAGCCATGTCATTAGATGACAAGTGTCATCTTAAGTGTCATGGACACTAGAGTTGCTCCCTTGGTTTATTAAAATCTTAAGCATCTTCCTAAACTAAGGTTAGTAGCTAAATGCCACAAGGTTTTAGTAGACTCATAAGGTCTACTTAACAACATAATCAAAATATTATTATTCAATGATATTGCTATATATGTTTGATATTATAGTTTCGACAAAAAATATTGTGAAATACATTTGAGTCCCTCTTTAGAAAAGTTATGGATTTTCTTGTAAGTTAGGAAGAAAGTTAACTTTTTGTTTTTGTAAATCAAATATATAATTAAATAAAAAATAATAATAACTGGTGAAAGCCTTGGGAACATGGTTGATTGGAAGTCATATTGGTACATATGAGTTCAAGAAAAGTTAGTTAACTTTTGGGATTGGATGCTCAAGGGGGAAGCTAGTTATCGTACTTGAATAATAACTTAAATGTGTAGTGACATGTGCAAATAACTATTATAAGTATAAAGCTATATATATATATATGGTACATTAATTGCTTCCTTAATGAGATTAACAATCTAGAAATATTTACATATGTATCATTATATATATAATGATACATATATATGAAGGCCTAACGTTGTGTGAAAGTGAAACTTTTCAAATTTAATGGATACATGATATTAGAGAAGAAATTCAATATTATATGATTTATCTTGATTTATGAGAACCGTTGAGTTTAGTGGTGCAATCTCTCCTTGGAGAGAATCGTGGGACTTGTTTCCTTAAGAGAAAGTTGCAGAAACAAACTTTGATGCCACATGTTCCCTTGTTTTGAAAAGGTGTCGTCGTTTTGTCTCCTTTGGAAAACAAAGGGTTTCCTATTTAATGTAAAATGAATTATCTTAGAGGGACTCCTTGCTTGGGCAAAAGAAGCCGAGTAGGACTCGACATGAGATTCTCTATTACCTCAGCAATCAACTGGGAAATTTGGAGCGAGAGATCCACACCTTCAGGTCTGTGATTACATATCTTCTTTGTTAGTGTTATGGACCTAAACTTATTAAATAGTGTAGGCTTGTTCCCAAGCCGCGATTTCATATCGTGGATGTTAGTGTGATGGATCGGAATGATCATACCGGCTTGTTCACAAGTTATGAGTGCATGGCTTATATGTTATGAATACCAACATATTAAACAGTGCGGGCTTGTTCCAAAGCTGTGATTTCATAACTTAGATGTTAGTATGGTGGATCTGAGCTTAATGATCAGCATCGGCTTGTTCCCAAGCTGCGATCTCATAACTTAGATGTTAGTATGGTGGATATGAGCTTAATAATCAGCATCGACTTGTTCCCAAGCTGCGATTTCATAAATTAGATGTTAGTATGGTGGATCTGAGCTTAATGATCAACATCAGATTGTTCCCAAGCCACGATTTCATAACTTAGATGTTAGTATGGTGGATATGAGCTTAATGATCAACATTGAATTGTTCCCGAGCTATGATTGCATGGATTAGATGTTGTGGATCTGAATTTATTACCTACGATTTTCCTTTTTGGTATATGGTGAATAATATTCCTGCGATTTTTGGAATGTCATGGCTTCCTACGAATTTCTACGATTTGAGGAATGAGGATAGACCAGATAGGTCTTCCTGTGAATTTTCTCTTGTTTTTGGTACATTGTGGATCTGAATTTGTTACCTACGATTTTTCCTTTTCGGTATATGGTGAATTGGATGCCAAAGGTTTCTGAAATGTCATGGCTACCTACGAAATATGCGATTTATAGAAATGATGCCTGCAATATTGATTCATTTTGAATGTATAGTTTTGGCATGTTATCTCCTTAAGAAACACATTGTGAACTGAATTCTTAGATTGTGCCTACGTTTTGGCTACGACTATGATTTGAAAATATATTGACTGGTCGTGATTGTCTTTAAACATTTTAGATATGAATGTATTAATTGCCTGTGATTCCAGTTTCTAATAGATTTTAGATCAACATGTAATATTGTGACCGCCTGCAATTTTGGATCTGAACATAATAATGTATACTGTGGTTACCTTCTCATACTATGTGGATCTGACATAAGAATGTATGCTACGATTTCCTTTTCATACTGTATGGATCTAACTACAAGAATGGATTCCTGTGATTCCAGTTGTGATAAATTTTAGACCTAAATGTTTTGATGCCTATGATTTATGAATAAGAGATCAAGTTGATATTACTTTGACTGACTGCGATTTTTTGGATAAGAGATCAACTTCGATATTGTTCTGACTACCTGCAATCTATAAAACTGAGTTTAATGTTTGATAATTAAATCTCCGATTTCTGCCTATGTTTTGATTGAGAAATCCATATCTGAGGTTGAGATGTGATTTGGCATGGTTACTATTGAAATTTGAATGCATTTTGCATTTAGATTTAGGAATAATTTAATCTTTTATTGTATTCCTGCAACTTTGATTCATTTCTGGAGAGTTGGTTTCCTGGGTTTTGGAAATATCAGTCACATGTTAATTGTATCCACGATTTGGAATGGTATCCCATGTCTTGCGATGAACTAGTTTGCACGTTAAATATATCTGTGTTTTCTTGAATCCAATGTCTTTATGGTTTCCAATTACACACCTTATTAGCAAAGGTTTTATGCCTTATAATAAATAAGAAAGGATTTGATATTAAATAGGAAATAGTAGCTAAAGGTTATATATATATCTATTAGTTAAAGGGAGGTCCTTATATTAGTGCATACATAACCTACTAGATTGTTATGAATCTATTCTTTTGAATGAAATAAGTCATTATAAATAATTTTGGTGTAAGCAAATGGTAGGGTGATTATATTTCTTATTAATAAGATTGCAGTATGGAATGTGGGGATTAAGCAATATCAGAGCTATAAAGAAATAGGGTTGCTTGAGTACTACGATGTAATGGTGACATGCCATTGTGCTTATGAGAAAAACATAATGTGGGATTAGTCATGATTAATGGTTTAAAAAAAGGGTTATGATGAATAAGAATTTTAATTCTCATACTCATAGACAGAGTATCCCTTGATTACATTAATATTTTAACTTGAAACTTGGAGAGTTTTGTTTATAATGTCAAACCTTAGTGGATTTGTCTCCTAGCTCGGGGGTGGATTTAGATGGAAAACATACGTCAAATGAAGCCTATGGTTGGGAGGAAAGTTGTAGGCACGCTTTCAATCACCCAAGCTAAAGTCAGATTAAATAAGTATCTGTAATAGTTAGCTTTGTTTATAGGATTTAATTTATCTTGTTTTTAAGTTTATTATGAAACTTATGTTCTTGGATTTATAGGCTGATATATAGTGCTAATATGTATGTTGATTTACATGACTTCAGTGGTGGTTGCAGAGGATGTGGAAGGAATTGGGATAACTTTCGAAAGACAATGTAAAGTAAATCAGTTGTATATGTGTATACTTTTTAATTAGCTTATTTTATCATCTAAAGCATATCTAACCTTGTTGTTTGCTTCACTCAGGAGACTCATGTGTCATCTATGACGGATGTGCCCAGGAGAACAAGTACAAAGTAGGGTACCTTGTTACTAAAGGGTGTTAACTATGATTAAAATACAGGGTTAATGTGTAATCGTTATCTCATTCAAAGGATAGTCTTGCGACTAATGTAACGGTTGTATCTCATTATAATTTTCAATAATATTTGCTTATGTAGATTAGCTTTAAAGTGATTTTATTTTGTAGATTCTTAATATTAAAAGAATGATTATGGTTAAGTAAACAATATGTTTAATTTATTTGGTGTGATTTAAATGTATATAGAAGAAGAAAGTAGGGTACCTTGTATATAGGAAAACAAGTACAAAGTAGGGTACCTTGTTATGAAGGGTGTTAACTATGATTAAAATACAGGGTTAATGTGTAATCGTTATCTCATTCAAAGGATAGTCTTGCGACTAATGTAACGGTTGTATCTCATTATAATTTTCAATAAGATTTGCTTATGTAGATTAGCTTTAAAGTGATTTTATTTTGTAGATTCTTAATATTAAAAGAATGATTATGGTTAAGTAAACAATATGTTTAATTTATTTGGTGTGATTTAAATGTATATAGAAGAAGAAATTTTATGCCACCCACCTAGAGAATCTATTTAGGTATTTGGGGTACAGTGACATGTGGTATCAGAGTTCAAGTTGAAACCTTGGGCCTTTATGGGCATAACATAAATCAGAAGGTACAAGTTAAGTAAAATAATATTTGGGTGGTTACAGATAACATAAAGCAATAAGGTAAGTATTGGGGAAGACTTTTCCTCTCGTACTACAAGTCATTTGTATTGCAAGGGATGAAGTGTAAGTATAAAACTAATCTGTGTTGACTCACTAAATGTGACAATTAAAATGTAGATTAAAGCAAGTGCCACAAGAGAAGAAAATCAGTATTAATTTTATATATGTCTTTTACATTGTCATGATGAATGCACGATAAATTTTGAAATTTATATAGTGGGAGATGCAATGCCGAAGGCGAACTAACCTTGCAGCTTTTGTGTTATAGGAAGTAAACGAGGGGCGTAAAGTTCCTTCGAGAGACCTATGGATGGACGGGGATTACGCTCGAACTAGAGGGATCAGTTGGTCATCTAAAACAAGATAAGTACTATTTCTGGGTTTTGAATATAATACGATTCCTATAAAAATAATTTTAGTTAGCATTATCAAGAAAAGACCATCAGAATATTGTTAAATGCATAGTGCATAGATTCATGGCAATATAGTGTTGTGGACTATCAAATAGTATGCTATCCTTTGGGAGGTCGAAAGGAATAATTTAGATGCCAATTAAAATAATACATGGAAAAAACCTAAGAAGAAGTATCTAGACATTATACCCACGACAAACTTTGTAAAAATATTAAAAAAGAGGACAACCATTCTTCTTTAGTCATATGATCTATCTCTAGTATTCCAAGTACCCACATGAGAAACCGTGACAATTTTGAGGTGTCATATTAAAGGGAAACTGTGTGTTATTAGAAAAATGCATTTTGTCATAATACATGTTTATACATTAGTAGGAAAAGCAGTGTGTTAATGATGTATATTTACTAGATACATTAAACGTTGATTCGTAGGAATTATGGTTGCAAATTTCAGTATCCTTAATGTTTTATGAAGTGTCTATTTAATTTATAAATGCTAAGTGATAACACTTCCATTCTCTTATGTGATTGTAGATAAAAGTGTTAACTAAAAACATAGTAAACGATTTTGTTAGAAGCACTCACTGTATGTTATAAACAAGCATTGAAAGCCAGGTCAATAAACAGGTGACTACTTAATATTTTAGTTTGAAGAAAATATTGACCCATTATGGTGTATGTTATTGGCAACGGCGTTGTAAAAGTAAGTGACTAAATAGAACATATTTGGAATTGATTATTAGAGTTAAAACCACTTATGGGTAAGTGATGAGTTTAGTCTTATTGACTTGGTATGGATATATGATTATATACTAAGACAAAGCCTTCTACGACTGAAATTCTAACCTTATGACTACATTATGAAATGTCGTGTTAACAAATAGTTTTGGATAGCAGTAGTATTTCTATGACCTTATGGAAAATGATATCATTGGAACTATTCATTTTCGTTAGTTGCATTCTAACCAAGGAAGCTCATTTGAAGGAAAGTCAGGTAACGATAATAGAGGTATGTACTTCTACGATTGTGCATATAAAAATCAAATAAAATGACTATCAATCATGTTAAAAGTTCACATGTATAAATACTAATATTATATCACCTGTTATGCAATGAATGGGGTGATTCAAATCATTATATTGCACATATGAATTTTAATTAGGCAAGAAATCGATTGTGTATGCCTAATGAATAAAAGATAACATAGAAAGTTGTTTGAAATCATTCATCAGTAGGGAATCATTACATAAACTATTGATTGTTATACAATTTGATATTGTGACTAACTGCTCATGGAGAAGCGCATGCATCGGGGACTTGATTATGGCAATAATATAGAGAATCATGATGGGAACCAAAGTTCCATGACTGCAAGAAACCAAATGACATGAGAGACATTTGGCACATGTGAAATTAAAAATAAGAATGTACAAGAGGTACATGTTTGTACATGAGGTACATGTTTGTACAGGAGGTACATATTTGTATAGGAGGTACATGTTTCCCCTCGACCAACTAAGTGCCAGTATGCAACCATGGAGATGCCTAAATGTAAGACATTTGGTTAAACTTATCTCTGCACAAATTTATGTTGTAACAGACTGCCACGAGAGTAGGGGCTATGTGCATACCCTATGGGTATCACGGAGTTGGTAAATAAAGCATTTGATCTTGGTGAAGCATCCTAAATAACACAGGTAGGAGATATGCCAAAGAAGAGGTATCATCCTCGTGTTGGGTAGCTTGGATTAGTACTTGGAGTACTGCTGGCACTGTGTTTGTTTGGATGGAGGGAATAGAAGGGGAACTAGAAGGAATTTAATAATACTTGTAAAAATTATATGCGATTTCGTTCCTATGAGGTAATGTGCTTATCTATTGATAAATAGAGTAAACAAGAATACTTGAACCATTATAAATCCTAAAATTAAATAGTGTTGGATTATTGATTTATGCCTATACTATTGATGTTGATCATAGTAGACATACAATGGTATGTTTCATATTTCGGGTTGGTGGCCTAAAAACAATTGATGTAATTCTGTTAATCTAAAGGATTAAAGTACGTATGGAAAGTCAAGCTAAGAAGATTGTCGCATGAAGAATTTCCATAAAAGTGACATTCTAAAAGAGGTCGAGTAAAACATGTTTTTACTTATGCAATATTCTATTGACATTAGAAGTATGTTTGAATATGATGATATTCTGGGTAGACATTGTGATTCCTTACAAAGAACAGGTTCGAGGAGAACAAAGCTGGAAGACATCACAAAAGATGCGGAAGCAAGCAATGAAAACCTAAATGGAAATGAACACAAAGCTTTGATGAATATGTGACATTGAGGATGATGTTAATTCTAAGGGAGAAGGATGTAACATCCCCTTAATACACGACTGGGAAACACGAAGCGTAAGTAAAAATCACTGTAATCATGAATCATAACTTCATCAAATTATGGACGAAATTGGTAATGTTAGGAGACTTAAAGCGTTCCGCAACTAAAAAGATGTTTGGGGATGAATCCACTGGGGGGGGGATGAATGGCTAGGAATCCATGTCATTAGATGACATGTGCCATCTTAAGTTTCATGGACACTAGATTTTATCCCTTGGTTTATTAAAATCTTAACCATTTTCGTAAACTAATGTTATTAGCTAAATGCCACAAGGTTTTAGTAGACTCATAAGGTCTAATTAACAACATAACAAAATATTATTATTCAATGATATTGCTATATATGTTTGATATTATAGCTTCGACAAAAATGTTGTGAAATACGTTTAAGTCCCTACTTAGAAAAGATATGTCTTTTCTTGTAAGTTAGGAAGAAAGTTAAATTAATATTTTTGTAAGTCAAATATTTATTTTTAAACAAACAAAAAAAGAATAATAACTGGTGTTGGCCACTTTTCCTAACCCGTGCGACCCAGGTTCTACGTAGCCTGTCAACCCAACAAACATTCGAGATACCGGTATGACAGAGCAATCCCCGTCGGCAACGCCTGCAAAGAAGGTGATGTCTCACCCGAGATATCTCTTCGATGGGTAACTGCTGGAACCATGTTTCTGTGATTTTCAAGGGATTATAGTCCCTTGGCGCGCAGCCAAGGTGCTCAACGAAGGAAACGAGATGGCTGGATGGTGGAGTCAGTCTTGTGCGACTGAGCACAATAATATGTCATCGCTTGCATCCTATCCTTATTCTCGACCTCACAGCTAGTGCAACTTGTGCGGCGTAGCTGACTCACACTAACTAACCATCTACAACTTACGTCATGACTTAAGGCATAAGCGCACATGCCGATATAAACATATATTTCAACGACACTTTCCCAAACCTTCATCTACTGATTACAGTATAACATCAGGCATTTAATCTATATTTTCTCATCATACAAAAAGCAAATAACAACCATTCACATAAACATTCACAGCATTAATCATCCATTCAAACACAAGAGATAATGTGGAAACCCATCTGGTAAAAACCACCAAGGTGCTCTTCATCTAGCATGAGAAAAGGATATAGCACCTTGCAGTCTGTAGGATGCATATTGGTTTTATAATATGCCTTTATGAATCAGACTTCTAGTTCTCATGCTCTCTAGTTTGTTCTTCTACCCTACTTCTACTCCTAGCGGTCTTTGCACACAACAGTTAGATCCGTGGCTCAAAAACCTCCTATCACTACCAGACTCTTCCTGATTCTTCTCTTCCTCTAATATCTAGAACATTACAACAAAATGACATCCTTTCCTATGGATGACCAATGAACAGCCAAAGCAATAACTATTACCAACCATTGATCAACCAGTACCAAACTCAGGACTGACCCTCTAACTACTGAAAAGCCAACCTTCTAACTATAAAAAAACCAACCCTCTCTATATTGAATTCCTCCTATTTATACTATTTTACATGACCACATAGGGTCGAATGCATCTAGGAAGTCTGTTAACTATCACCATCATCCACCCCTTAGGCTACAACTGTGGTGATTACAACTTGAAACGAGGCACTATCATCCTGACTTACAAATATTCCCTTGTACATGTGTTGCTACAGGATTACGTCGCCTTAAACGGCCACAATATGCACCTGTCACTTTTCGGCCGTTATCACCTACATGCTCATGCGCTCACCTTTCCTTCGTCGCGCACCTCTTTATTCTTCCTGCGCTGGTCCTTTGCTTCCTTCACAAACTTCCTTTCTTTCTGTCACGTGCGTGGCGCACCTTCTTTGATTGCATGTGAACTTCTTCCTTGTGCTCCTTTCCCAGGCCAACAAGCCCCCAACACTCACATGTGGTTCCTCCTGAGCCACGAAGCAATGGACATATGAGGAGGCACAATCTGCGCAGCAACATCTGCAAATTATTATTTTTTTTTTCTTCTTGTGCACCTTCTCCTACTTCCTGGCTTGTGCACTTTGTTCCTTAAGTGTTTTTTTTTACAGTGTTTCCTGCACCGCGGCCTCATCCCATACTTATTTTTTTTTTTTATATTACAAAACTTTAGTCACTTTAGTCATACAATTTCTTCCTTGACATCCTCTAAAGACTCTTAATGGCGAGTTCCACTTCTAAATTTCACCAGGATTGTTAGTGTCCCATTTTGACATAGCAACCCAATTCTTATTATCATTCCTTAGGCTCCTGGGGTTTTCCTTGTGCTTGCTGCAACTTGTCTTCTTAATGTTCTTCCTCGATTTCATCATTTTCTTCATCTTGTTCTTCACCACCCTCTTTGCCATAGATATGAACTTTGAAGAATGAAGCATTGTCCATATTGAAAACCAGAAAATCCCCACATGCAATGGTGGTAGAGGCAAATGATTCACAAAACTTTGATGAATTTAACCTCAGCATCACGGTTTACAAGCCATATTTGGCCATGTGGCCCTTCTCTGGTCTCTCCACACATGCAGGCCTCAGCTGGACTAACGAAGGTTGGTCCTGCTCGCCAACCCTACAAACTTAGTCAAATGGGTCAAGAACTCTGGTTCCTACCGGATTCCTTTCGGGTGCCATAGCTAGGGCTGCTAACCAACTAAAGGAGAAATAGCCAAGGATGACTTCGCCAGAGACTTCTAGCTTGGTCAAAATAACTTGCGAACTGATAACATCCTCATTATTCCCATCTCCAAAGATAACCCATAAACTGAAGGTTGCAACAACTACTTTACTCTGCAGAGCCACTTGCCATGGAACATCCCAACCCATTTGTAACTAGTGCTGAAGCAGCATGACCAAATGATGTTTTCTCTAGGTGTGCCCTTGTTTTAGAAGAGGAGCACCGAGTCACATGCCATCTTGGCTTATCCAGGTGCATCATTAGGACAAGACCCTCCTCTGGTGCACCAGATTTGCTTCTCATATTTGCTATGATTAACCTTGCCGTCATTCTCCCACACTGATAACCGTGATCGAGTTTTGATGTGATGGCTAGTCACCATCACAGTGTTTCCCGCACCTGAACCACCTAGGGTGATGTCTTGTCGCGAGTGCCAAATATTTGTTGAATCCTTATGCATTTAACGGTCCGCTGGCATCTTCCAGCTGTGTGCAACCCCCCTCCAGTTTTCTCTTAGCTGGTTTGTTGGCAAGTTTATAGCACACCATTCTTTCCATGCAACTTTGTCTTTCCGCGCAACTTTTCCTTTCCATGCAACTTCCTCTCTCCACGCCATGTTGCGATGGGGATTCCTCGCTCATTGCTTTCTTACCTTCAGAGATTTTTTTTTTTACTGCGCGAATCGGCTTTATTTCCTTACACAATTCTAAGTTGCCAGCATCAGCTCAAGCTATGTAGGAGGACAAACCTTATCCTGGAATGTATTCACCATCTGTTGAATCTTAGCGACTTCCTCTGCAACTTCTTATACTTGTGTGGCCAACTGCTCAACACGGTCGGAATGGACATGTTCCAACGATTCGCCTCTATTGATTGTACTATGCCTTGAATTTTTTGTTGCACAGGCTAAATAAGGTCTATGATCCACTTGGTTTCCGACTGATGTGTCTCTACCTCAGATTCTCTATCTTGTTCTTGTTCACAAAGGGTTTGCACTTCTTGATGCAGTCTCTTGATCTCTACATTTTTGGTGACCTTCTGTTGGAGGGGTAACTTCCTCATTTCTACCTTTGCAGCATTGATTTTCTCATCTGCCTCTCACGCACTCTACTTGATTTCCTCAGCTGTCTCAACTTCAAGAAGCACTCCCCAAATGGTAGCGACAACATCTGCGGCCTTTGTGTAGAGTGCTTCTCCTTCTCTGATTTTCTTAGTAGCTTCAAACGCTGCTCTTCTTCTTTCCTCAAGCACCTCTGGGGGTGTGCTTGGCATCTGCTTGGCTTCCAGCTCCTCCACTTACTGCCGAAGATCCTGCACGATATTTGCAAGCCTGGTTACTTTAGCCAGGGAGTCTTCAACTTCTTTCCTTGCTGCTGGTGGGAATGCTGCAATGTAATTCCTGATAGAGTCCAATAATGTGATGTGTCTTTGTTCATGCGCTAGTATTTCCTATTCTTTTTCAGCAAGAAGGGCAATGCGCCCCTACCGTTCTTTCTCTTTCTCCTTCAACAGGGCCTTGTGCAGCTTTGCCTTCCGCTGCTGTTTTGTTTCCTGGTAAGCAACAACATTTTCCCTTAGCCGAATTTCAGAAATGGCCACCTGCTGAATGTTATAGAATTCATCCAAGGCTAGCTTGGAGAAGTCTATCTACGTGCTGTTGTCATCATGACCTCTACTTGTCTCTGCATCTTCCTCCAGTTCCTACCTCTGAATAACCACTTTGATTGGAGGCACTAATGCTGGTGTAACTAGTGGAATACTGAGATCAATACCATATGTCTTGGCCTCCACAATGGCTTTGACATCCTGGATGGCCTCTATCAATTTATTGAGATGGCCCTCAACTTGGGTAGCAATATTTAATTGCTGCGTTCTCAGACTAGTGAGGTTGACTTGCGTGACCTTAGAAACAATGTCAACAAGTTCCTCCACATAATCTTCAGTCAATGTGTTCATGTTCGCTGTTCTGTCGACTTTCTGCTTCTTGTGGGATGAGTGGCCGTCTTCTTTCTATGTGTGCGTCTGTCTGCGCATGCTCTTGATTTGGCGTGAGCTCTAATGCATGATGTTCCAATTCATCAATATCATCCTCGTCCTCATTATGTTCCTGCGACTGATCATCTTGGTTGTCGTCTCCTTCATGCTCTTCACCATTAACTTGGTGAAGCAACGATTCCTCTATATTCTTCTCTTCAAGAAGTGGCTCTGCTAGTGGGCTGCACCATTCCTCCAGCCAAAGATTGATAATTGCATCCACATCCTTGTTTGTCACCATGAATTTTGCATGGTGCACCTTTTTGATTGGGCGCTTTGTGGGTAGTAGGATCATATTATGCGCTTCAACTTGAAACTTGATGAATGCGGTGTACCTGTGTACCGTCGCAGTGCGGATTATGTGGGATCGACATACAACATCATGCAGTGCCTCTGCATGTAAAAAGAATGCAATATTGTTACCCTTCTGTCGATTCATGTCCACCTTGTCTTCCTACAAATTATGGTACCTTGCACCAAGGAAAGATAGTGGGAAATCCATTTGCACGTAGTCCGGTGGGTTACCCCACAAAGTGAACGAAATTAAAATTAGCAGCCAAGAATAGTGGAATTTGTAGGTGTCCTTGTGCTGGGCCTGTGTTGCATCGTCTATGAGTTCGTTCAACAGGTAACACAACCAATTGAATACTCCCCCTAGTGCACATAAATCTGTGAGTTCCACCACCGTTGCTGAACATTGATTGGGTATCATCGTGTGGAGCATCTTACAAGATAGGATCTTTGTGGTGACGTGCACACTTTTGTCCTAGATAGGCTCAAACAAGAATCCATAGCCCACTCGCTGAAGGTTATGCTTCCACTTGATACGGTTAATGTATTGCTTGGCCAAGTATGGCGCAGGATCGTGACCTTCATTTGGGAGGCCAATGATCCTTGAAATTAACTCAGCATCAACTGGATATGGCTGATCCAGCCATAGGCATCCTCCATGGAAGCATACTAGTAACTGCTTCATGTGCATATTGAATTGTATGCTATGGCCAAAGTGAGGCATAAACAACATGTTTATCATACCTGCGCGGGAAAGTCCCTTGGCCCACTCCATTGGCCTAAGAACCTGAGCATCACTTGTAGCAGACTGGTCCATGACCATGCAGTCTATTATCTGTAACCCTTCCTACTAACGAGTGTCAAAGTCCTAGAACTTCAACCTAGCCAACTTAGGAAGGATATCCTTTAGCAAGGGAACGCCAATAAGAATTCACGACGCTACCAGAGTAGTCTTCGCCTTCTTTGGGAGAGCCCTCTCTTCTGCATTAGTTCTCCTTGGCCGAATGTAGTGTGGGAAATTTGGATCAACTCACTCTACCTCCACCATGGCAGTGACTCTTCTTCCATGACATCTTGTGCTTCTTTGCCAACAAGTGCCTTTCCTCGCTCATCTGTAGCGGTCGTAGTCTTGCGTTTTTTTTGCTGGGGTGGTGGTGGCTCGGACACCTCTCCTGGTTGCATCTCACTAGGCTGCCTCAACTCTTTGTTAGGTGCTATAGCTACTTCCTGTGGTCCTGGAGCAACTGGAATTCTCTGAGATGGGTTCGGTACAGTATGTGAACCAGGGGTTGGAATGGTAGCATGACCATCCCCTCTGACATGTTGTTTGTGCGTTCTCACCATGGGGTCAATCTCTAGTTGTTGAACCTTGGGTGACTATATTTCTACTTCCTCATCAATGAGGCAACCAGAGATAACAGTTGCGTCCGATGCCTCACTCTCACTGGGGATGTTAATTACCATGGACGTTGGTGTAATTGAACAAGGATGGCAGGGTTTAGCTCTATAATCGCATGGCTCTGGCATTCTCAGGTCTCATTGTGCATAATGGAATGCTTAATGGGGAGGCCGAATATTTATATAGCCCTCTGCGTCCTGTAATTGTCACTTGACGAGATGTCGAGGTCTAATCGATCTCTTGGGTTTCTTCTGCCGACACATTTTTCATTAAATTCTGTAACTCGCTTTCAGGGATGTACCTGTCAGGCTAGTTATGGTAGTTATGCTGAGGACGGGTGATGGGACCAAAAAGTATGCCTCCCTGTTCCTTGTACTGCATCAAATTAATGTCACTTAGCTGTCACAGCTTCCAGGATCTTTGTCAGAGATTCATAGTTTAATGCCGGGAAACATGTTATTCCCACTTTTTGCATCCTTTTACCGCATTTTTCTTTGTCTCGTGTGCTAATGGATTTGTTATTTGTTCCCTTATTCCGCGCAAGTGAGATATTTTTATGCATATTTCTTCTGTGCTGATTTCCTCTTCCGCACAACATTCTTGGCCCGCGCAGGTTACTTTCATACCCGATGCGCACTTCCTTTTCCTTGCTTGAGTTTGTGCAGTGACTTGATTCTTACGCGTTTCGTTGCTTGCTCTTATCTCTTGTGATTTTATGTTGATTCTGTCACGGTCTTGCAACAGAGTAGGTTACATCCTCTAGCCTCTCATATTTTTTTTTCATTTTAACCCTGGATGTTATGCATGTCGTAGTACGGATTCAGGCAACTTCCATTCACCATGCCTGCGACATAGGTACCATCTAACTTCTGGAGTTTTATTGTGCCCTCATCAGTGATGTGCGCGATCCTATATGGCCCTACCCAAGGTGTCTTCAACTTGCCCGGGTACTTGAACAATTTGTTGTCATACAGTAAGACAAGTCCTCCTTCTTCGACTAGATTAACCCTGATATGTTGATCATGCCATGCCTTTTTTCTCTTCTTACTTGACTTAGCATCTAGTCGCAGGGGTAATTTCATCTCCCCTAAGTCTACCACTATTCCCCTCATTTTTGAGAAGTTGGCAGGGAATAGATTCTGATAGTCATGCAGTAGATCTGCAATTCATGCAACTGCTTCATCATGCCAATAATATTCGATATTGGTGAACTTTGGGTTCTTTGGCGATCCAATATGTAATTCCTTGATTTTCAAGGGCTGGAGGAACTGATCAGTTGAAATGCTACTTCCTTCTACTTCTCAAGTTCCCTTTGATTCTGGTATGTTGATGTTTTCATCTGGGTCTCTGGTTAGACTGTACTATTGAGTGGTTGCACTGCATTGATGAGAATTATCCTCTTTGACAGAGATCTCAGCAACTATATTTCCCTTTACTGTCTGGAGCGTAGTGTCAATTGTAGGGTTCTCATCATCAAATTCAAACGTATGCGTAAGCTGCTTAATGAGTTTTTCGCAATCTTGGGTTCCTTTTCACAGCTCCACAGAGGTATACCAATTTTTAGGTGTCATTTCCAATGTGTATATGAAACCCTCATAGGTGGGTAGCTCCCTTGACTCATTCTCCACCCATCACACAGACCTTGTAACTTTTGCACACCTTCTCATAGAGACTTCATGTAATTTATTTTTCCAACCCTATAAAGCCTCACTTGAGTCAGATGTACATGAACTCGTGCGTCTCTAGCTCAGGGTTCCATCTGCTGTCAGATTGGTATAATCTTCCTACATAGCTGTGACTCTTGTAGATCTAGTCAAGGTAGTCACCTTGTCCCTCATTATAGACAGTCTTGACATATCTCTGTCCCACCAATGGATCAATGGGTGATACTACCCTCATTTCCTCATCTTCAAATGAGAGAATCCTTTTCTTGAAACTTATGATGGTCTGATTGTCTATGGCCCAATTTATCCCCTGCAGAGTGGGGTATGGGTTTGTGTCATCAACAATGTTAATGAATTCAAAGTCTGCAACTGTGTGTAATCCTTTGACATCAACGGGGACATTTCTCAACCGGCCCATGGGTAGGACCTTCGCCTGATTGGCAAGTCACAGTTGGATAGGAGACCAGTCCAAGTGCGGCTTGCCCATGCTTTCCCAATTTTTTCATGTCAAAATATTGACATCTGAGCCCAGATCCAAGATGATATAATCCATGTCGTAGTCACCTATCTGTGCATTCATCCTCAACTCGCGGCCAGTTTTACATTTTTTCATACTTGGTTAACTTTCTTCTTAGGTCACAGCTCTAAAGGTATCTCTTCTATCACTTCTTGTAGTTCTGCAATAGCATCTTTATCTTGCATTAGCATTAAATAACTTGATAGAAGGGTTCTTAGCTTACTAACCTTTGGTGGAACCTTCTTTTGCAATATGTGTTGAAACTGTTCAGGCATGTCCTTAACTTCTGTGGAAGTCGACGGTACTTCTGGGCTTATGAATTCTGATTGTACATCCCTGAATACTTCTTTCTATTTCTGGATGTTCAGTGGCTCCTTTTTCTGTGCCGCTGGCCTCACTTGTGGTTGCAGTTTCTCTTGTAGTTTAACCTTGTCTGCTCCAGTCATCACACCTCCTCAAGTTACGACAATGATGTTTAAGTCTCGTGGTTCAGCCGCAATCATCTGAACATTCACATTAAGATTTGGGTTTAGGTTTTGTGCAGGGTTAGGTCCTGTAATGGTCCTTGCTTTCCACTTTTCGATCAGCTGAGGACATTTTTCAACATTATGGTTTTGTCCCTTATAGTATGAAAATGTCTTCACAGGATCTAAATAATATCTGGCATAGTGACCTAGTTTCCCATAGTTATAGCACGTAACTTGACCTCTTTCTCTACCAAATCCTCCTCCTCCACCTCTTCCTCTGAAGTTTTCGCCACCCCTTCCCTGCGAGTGTGGTTGTTGTGGTGGGTACTGGTTCTGCTGGTAGTGTGGTTGACAGGGATTTTGTTGCGCATATAGCTGCTGAGGCCCATACTGCAGTTGGTACTGATTAAGTGGGAACTGTGTAGGATGATATGATGCTTGTGCCTGTTTAGCTTGAGTGAACCCTTCATTTTTCATTAAGTAGGTTTCGACAGTATTTTCTTTAAAGAGCTGATATGCTCTATAATCTTTCTCATCATGTCCTACAGATTTACAAAATTTACATAATAGGTTTGCAGGGGTACTTACAACTTTTTGCAAATATAAACATTCTTCGTCGCGATGGCCTCTTGACTGGCATATGCAACACCACGGTATCCCATGGCCATTTAATGGGTTGGGTGCACCTGATGCGATGTAGTTCAGGAAGGTCGAATAGCTACCCTTGGTGTGTTCGCCCATCCTACATTTTGTGCACCATAAATATTCTTATGTTTCTTTACCCTTATTGATGTCTTGAAGTTGTATCGTCAGATTGGCCAGATGAAACTGGATCTGCACCATCCCCATGACACCGTTGCCAATGGGTGAGGCCTCTAACTTCATTGTCAGTTCTAGTGTGTCTGTCTGTGATTCAATCTTCTACTGCATTAACGACCCTCGAATGTGTGGTAGTAGCTCAGCAATAAACCATTCTTTATGCTGCACATCGGACATTTGGAAGATTACCTTAGCGATCATTGTTTTACACCATTGGTCAAAATCCCATACCATTTTCGTCAATGCTTGTTTGATTTCTTTGATCTCAGTAATACACTACGACTCCGATTTAGGTTTCCTAAATTCAAAGATAATTGCTGCTTGTATCTCCTCCAGGGTATTCTGCCGTGTTCTGATTAGTGTGGAACAAAAATTCATGAACCAATCCAACATGTGACCCCTCAAGGTCGTGATCATCTGTGCCTTCTTTATGTCTTCATTATGGACTAAACACACCATCCAAACAACTTCACAGAAGAACCAATGTTGCTTTGGGTCTTCCGTTCCATTTCCATTGAATGCGGGTAACCAGACATCTGTCACAACCATTGAGTTGGTGTTGGGGGTTTCTGGTTCATATTTCAAAGGGGGTGTTCCTTCTTGTGCACTAGTCACAAGGATAGCACTATCTGTATTAGCAGCCCTTTCTAGGGATGAAACTCTAGATCTTACCTCTGGTGATATTGCTATTGTTATGTAATTATGTCCTAACCTCGATGCCTCTTTAGAATCCTTAGAATATTCTGGTCCTTTCGAAATTGGTCTATAGTCCTCCTCTTCGTCATAAGACCCTTCATATTCATACGATCTAAGTTCATGTTTGCTCTCCTCAAACAAGCTAGGATTCTGTCGTCCCCTTTCAGTTTTCCTTCTCTTTCCTGATCTGAATATTCTTCCACTCCTTAGGACTCCAACTTCTAATTCAGGTGTTGTGCTTCCTGGGAACATTTCAACTCACCCCTTCCCATCTCCTCAATGGGTCGTCTGCGACATAGCTTCATTCTTAGGCACGCAAATCAACTAATCAGTTGCAAAATACCCTTCTCATAGGCGAGCATTTTTATCCATGTACTAATACGTAACAAGTATCTTCTTCGGGGTCCTTGGAAAAAAATTCTTTCAACTTCACTATATGAGGTTAGAGTATCTACTACAAACTTAGTACTATATCCTTGCAATATACTGTCAAACCAAAAATCAATAGCTCTATAAATGGTGTTACTTACATTGGTTACCTCGCAAACCAACTGATCGCTCCACTCGACAGTCTCTCTTCTCTGAAAGTTTGTCTACTTAGTCGCCAATCTTGACAACCATTCATGTAGTAAAATGGGAAACTCAGGAAAGAAGATCTTGTGAATATCAAAATATATATATTCATCTGCCCAGTTCCCTGCGCTCAACCATGTCCCTAAGCTCTCTTGTTGCACGAATTCTAGTGATTTAGAATCCATCTAGTTTTCTATCTCATTCTTCATCGGGTGCCACAACATTTCCCCCTTTTTGATCAATAGGGTCCCGGCAATGAAACCATTTGTTGACCAATTTTCCTAACCCGCGTGACCCAAGTTTTGCACAACCCGTCAACCTAACAAACACCCGAGATACCGGCTCGACAGAGCAAGCCCCGTCGGCAATACTTGCAAAGCAGGAATAGTCTCACTCGAGATATATCTTCGATGGGTAACCACCGAAACCATGTTTCCACGATTGTCGAGGGATTATAGTCCCTTGGTGCATGGACAAGGTGATCAAAAAAGGCAACGAGATGGATGGACGGTGGAGTCAGTCTTGCGCGACTAAGCATAACAATATGTCATCGTGTGCAACCTATCCTTGTTCCCGACCTCATAGCTGGCACAACTTGTGCGGTGCAGTTGAATCACACTAACAGACCATCTGCAACTTACATCGTGACTTAAGACATAAAGGCACAGGTCGATACATACATATATTTCAAAGACACTTTCCCATCAGGGATAATTTTAGGGGCAAATTTTAGCCCAGTGGGCTATTTTTCCATGTTTTTCTCCCAAACAAATTCACCATTTTGCATATTTTGAAGCCCTGTTTCACCCAATTTTGATGGGGTAAAATTTTTTCGCCCTAAAAATCACCAAATTATTATATAAACGATATAAAATCGTTGGAAATTAAAATATTTTTTGAAAAATATCGCCAATCATTTTATAGTTGGTGTTTTAAGAATTAGTAATGTTCGCCAACATTTATACAATTTTAAATAAGTATGGTTCCTTAAAATCATCCCTGTTTCCCAGACCTTCGTCTACTACTTATAGTATAACATCAGGAATTTAATCTATTTTCTCATTATACAAAAAGAAAATAACAACCATTCACATAAACATTCACAACATTAATAATCCATTCAAACATAAGAGATAACGTTGAAACCCATCTGGAAAAAACCACCAAGGTGCTCTTCATTTGGCATGAGAAAAGTATATAGCACCTTGTAGTCTGTAGGATGCAAACTGATCTTATGATATGCCACTATGACTCAGATTTCTAGTTCTCATGCTCTCTGGTTTGTTCTTCTACTCCTAGCGATCTATGCACACAGCAGCCAGATCCATGGCTCAACAGCCTCCTATCGCTACAAGACTCTTCCTGAATCTTCTCTTCCTCTAATCTCTACAACATTACAGTGAAATGGCGTCCTTCCCTATGGATCTCCAATGAATAGCCAAAAAATAACTATTACTAGCCATTGATCAACCAGTACCGAACTCAGGATCGACCCTCTAACTACTAAAAATCCAACCTTCTAACTATCAAAAAACCAACCCTATCTCTATTGAATCCCTCCTATTTATACTATTTTACATGACCACATAGGGTCAACTGCATCTAGGTAGTTTGTTAGCTGTCACCATTAGCCACCCCTCAGGCTACAGCTGTGGTGATTACGATTTAACATGAGGCACTATCGGCTTGACTTACAAATATTCCCTCATACATGTGTTGCTGCAGGCTTACACCTCCTTAAATGGACATGATCTGCACCTGTCTCTTCTCGGCCATTATCACCTGCACGCTCATGCACTCACTTTTCCTTCGTCACACGCCTCTCCATTCTGCATGTGCTGGTCCTTTGCTTCCTTCGCGACCTTCCTTTCTTTCTTTAAAGCATGCATTGCACCTTCTTCGTTTGTGCACGAACTTCTTCCTTGTACTCCTTTCCTAGGCCAACAACCGGTGAGATCCTTGGGAACATGGTTGATTGCAAGTCATATTGGTACATATGAGTTCAAGAAAAGTTAGTTAAATTTGGGATTTGATGCTCAAGGGGGAAGCCAGTTATCATACTTGACTAATAACTTAAATGTGTAGTGACACATGCAAACAACTATTATAAGTATAAAGCTATATATATGGCACATTAATTGTTGCCTTAATAAGATTAAAAATATAGAAATATTTACATATGTATCATTCTATATATATATATATATATAGATATATATATAAAGGATTAACATTGTGTGGAAGAGAAACCTTTCAAATTTAATGGATACATGATATTAGAGAAGAAATTCAATATTATATTATTTATCTTGATTTATAAGAACTGTTGAGTTTAGTGGTGCGATCTCTCCTTGGATAGAATTGTGGGAATTGTTCACTTAAGAGAAACCTGTAGAAACAAACTTTGACCCACTTGTTCCCTTGTTTTGAAAATGTGTCATTGTTTTGTCTCCTTTGAAAAACAAAGGGTTTCCTATTTAGTGTAAAACGAATTATCTTAGAGGGACAATTTTCTTGGGGAAAAGAAGTGAAGTACGGCTCGACAGGAGATTTTCCATTACCTCAGCTATCAACTGGGAAATTTGGAGCAAGAGCTCCACATCTTCAGGTCTGCGATTACATATATTCTTTGTTAGTGTTATGGATCTGTTGAAGCTTGGAAAATTACAGGTAACAACAATAGGGATTCTCCCCAATAAGTGTTCCCAATTAGCTCATTATTGTTTGGTATGGGGAATCCATCTGGTTTACAGTTCAACTACCGTAGGTCAAGTAACGGTTAAAGGTTATTTTACCGGTTGCGGCCCAGTCCACCGTTTAAGTGTATTTTTAGTTTTATGTTTATGTATGAAATGCAAGCGCCTAACTAAATGCAGATGATAGAGATAACAAGGAGTGTCACAATGTGATGCACAGGTTCTTACCTCTCATCTCACCTCTCTCGCTTCTAAATCATAAACAAAGAAAAACTAACTAAGCCTCACTAACCTATCCCTAGGGAGCAATACTGTAATTAATGTTGAGTAATGTATTGTATATCATGCATTAAGAACACTACAGATAGCTGTTAATATTTTTGAATACATGAATATCAATAGACAGATAAACAAAGAGATAACTCATTGTTAATTAAAACATTCATTACTCAAATATGATTATGGAAATTTCACAGAAATAAACAGGAGCACATTCATAACATGAAAGAGTTCATAAGTTAGAGCGATATCACAGTTCCTGAAAACAAGCTGGAACAGAAATAGTTCACATCCAACAAGTCCATGTCAAGCATTTGAAACCCCACAGTGCTTTCTCCAGCCGAAAAATATAACTCTTTATTATAAGATGAAATAGTTCTTCTTACAATAATCTTGCACCAAGATAGTCTGAAAAAAGGTCCCTTTGATACATCAAGCTTGCCTATATTTCTACAAAAAGCAAAAAAATTTGGGCTGCCCTCGTTATCTTTTGGGCTTCCTCAACCTTTCCCAAACAAAATTTTGTCTTTTAGCTTGTGAAAAAAAAGATAAATACAGTATATTACATTCTTTATCAAAGTGTTAGACAGTCCACCTAAGAGGGTCCAGCTTGCTGGTTCATAAACATTCTCCACACATTTGCCTCTGCTACTATATTCTCAAAACCAGAAGGTTCAAGAAATATGATATTAATTTCGTGCTGAGCAACCTGGGCTTTTACACCCGCTATCCTGGTAGGTATTAAGCGCAGCTGGTCTTCCAGCAAATGGATACTCACATCTGCATGTGCTATTTTAGTCTTAAGTATCTTTTCATCTAACTCCTTGAATTGTTGAATGGCCTGTTCATATTCATTGCATCTCTCTTGTAATTGTTTCAAAAACATTTCATGCTCTGGCAACACTTCTAATCTCTTTGCAGCCGAGGTCTGACACCGATTATAAGTTAGGAGCACTCTTCTATAGAATTCAGCATAGGAATTCTTTGTTTTCTTCACGGTCTTTTTTAGTTCCTCTGTTGCTTTGCTAGCAAACTCGATCAACTTGTAGTCCAGATTTAACATATCCAGATCTTTAACAGATTTATCTGCAGGAGATTCCGTTCTCATTTCTACCCATGTCATCCTTCCCTGCAAAGTTTCTATGATATCCCGTGTTCTATCCAAAAAATAAGAAGTTGCATTTACAATTTCCTCTAATCTGATGTCTATCTATTCAAATTTAAATCTTTCTTCCACCATCTGTAGCTGCGTTTGATGAATCTTCTTTCGAAGTGTAAGAGCATGCCTCTTTAAAGCTTTAACATCAGCTTTCTGTTCCATAGCTGTCTTCAGTGAAGCTGCTAGTGAATTATTTTGATCCTCCAAGGCTACTATCTTAATTTCATATAGCTTAGCCTTCCCTTCTACAATGGTCTTCTGCACTTCCAGCTCTGTCACTTGACCTTCCAATCTTCCCTTTTCCTTATTCAATTCTTCAACTGATAACCTAAGCTCATCTCTCTCGGCTTCCAAACTCTGATATTTTTGTTGTAGCTTCCCCAACTCTACCAAGGTGTTCTGGGAATTCTTCTCTATATTTCCTGCAGATATTACCAAAGCATCTTTATCTTCCTGTAAATCCTGACATTCTCCCTTTGATATATTGACCTCACCAATCATATCCTCATACTTTCTTTTCAAATTCTGGCTTTCACTCCTTTCTTTCTTCAAAGTCTCTTTCAGCTGTGTAACCCTTTTGTGAGACTGCTCTAGATCTGTCATGATTCTGTCTACATTGTCTTCAGTGTCTAGGGATAGGGCTACCCCAGATCTAGCCTTTAATCGGGGATCTTTGTTAGTACCATGAACCATTGTTTTATTAGTCACCATCATTCTGGGTTTACCCCTGGTGTTCACCTTCTTTTATGTTCATTTGACAATTCTCTTTTTTTCCTTGTCATAAAAGATAGTGTTAAAATTTCACACCTCTTCCCCTTTAATGGGCATGAAAGGAATTAACTCAACTCCAGAAATTGACACAGAACCTTATCCTACTACACTACTAGAAGGAACAACAGGCTCTAATGGATCAATATCAGACTGAACTTGTCCTTGATCAATAGGGTCTTGTTCTTCTTGTGTCTCTTCTCTCAATCCTTCACCTGCCTTTTCTGCAGAAGGTTTTTTCTTATGGACATCTTCTAATTTGAACCCTTCACTTTCTGTATGCTTTTTTCGTATTTCATATTCTCCTTTTCTCTTCTTTTCTTCTTTAATCTTCTTTGATGCTTCTTTAGCTGCTCATTTCTTTTCTTCTTCTTCTATTCTCAACCAGTTCTCTGCCTCTTGTACCTGAGTATGTTAGCTTCTTCCTGCCTCTTTTTTGCTTCTTTGTCTTCTTGCCTTTTTTGCTTCTTAGGAGCTTTGTCTCTACCACCAACAGTAGCTATCTTCTGTTTGAATCTTCTCCTTAAAGCTGTCATGTTCCTAGCATTTCGGAAGGTCTCTTTGTCCTTATCCCAAAAATTGGTATATTCGAAATGTACTACAGCTTTTGTGCAATAATCAGCAAATTTTCCCTCAGAGTCATTCCTATGGAAATTCATTTCACCAAAATGAAAATACTCCAATTCCTTGACAAACTCCAATGCATTTTTCACCCTGGAAAATTTGTAACTTCCAACAAAAGAGGGCACTGCAGGATAGACTACCTTCTTCTGCTCAAAAATGAAATTTCCTATCCCATCAATATACAACTGTATCACAGCCTCCTTGTGAATTACATAGTCTGTGGCATACTTTGGTAGAAGAGAAGGGGCTCTTGAACCACCATACATTCTTAAGTATAGGCCTTCTTCTGTAAGATAATAGCTTCCGTATTATTGCACAACTTTGAAAGCTTCTTCTGACATACAATTTCTTTTGACCAAGAAAATCAAAGTATATAATGGCATAATGAAATGCTCACAAATCTTCTTATAATGGCTGTAATATTTTTGGGCCCAAAATAATTTATAGGCCGCATACACTGGAGCTCAGTCCTTATCGCAATGGCACTTTAAGTCTGGGAAAGGCTAATTGCACAGAATACAATCAATCAAAATAGAACTCATGTAAAATTCTGACTTCTTTTGGGACACTCCTCCCAATGTTGTGCTTATACAAGCTGACAGACTATTGGATACTATACTTGCCCAGTTAAAAATTGTACCTTGTGTAGCAACAAAATAGATAATTGGTATCCAACCCATTTTAAAACTTTTTCCATTATCTCTTCCAAATATTATGTTCAGCATCAAAGCAATGAACCTATATGGAGTATGGAGAGTTGATGTTTCATACTCTCTAGAAGGTCTTGTACAGAAGTTTTTTCCTGTTATCATCATCTTCTTGACTGTTTCCACCATGTATAAATTCAGCTCCTTTAACCAACTTTCAGTCAGATAAGTTTGTGATGTTGGTAAATTATACACCATAGATACATAAGATGGGCTATATGCAGCATAACCCTGTTTCGTGGTATTTTCCAATATCATCATTGTTACATCTACCCTAGGCAGAATCCACCCTATTACCTCTGTGCATGGGAACAACTCATGCCTAGTAGCTACTTTCATAAGGGATGATCTTTCAAATGTTCGCATATATGGGAATATCTTCAAAACCAACATCTGGAACATTCTGGCTTGAAATCATCCTATATACCTCTCCCCATTTATATCCTGGCTCAACTCCAGTAATAGCTTTAGTATCTCCATAGATGACTTCCACTCTGGTTATCACCTCCACTTCAGGTTCCTCTTCGGATGCTTGGGATTTCTTCTTCTATTTTTGCGGCATATTGTTGTGTTGATAATTTACCTGTAGCCATTCTACAACATGATCTCAGTCTATTTATCTCTAGCAATTAGTGTAGTGAGAAAACAATAAAACAGCCACATCTTACCATTTGATCAATATGCATACTGAAAAATATTATTAACACCCACAACCTTTCTGAGTGAGAGACTCTAAACAAAGAGAATTTGCCAAATATCCCTCTACCCCCAAAACTACCAAAACTCCACTAGCTTAAAACCCTAACCTCTTCTAGCTTACTAAAACATCTACATGCACATATCGACTGAGAAAAATCTCATACCACCTATCTGCTCAAAACAAAAATATTCAAACCCTTATAGTTACGCAGCCCTTCTGTATCCCTTGGTAACATACTGTCAAAGAGGGCATGACTATTTAACCCTAGGCTTAAAATGGAGCAATCAAGAACAGGGCAGTGGAGACAGCAAAACGCTCATTTGCACCATGCCCTAATATTCCACGAAACTGTCACAGGCATACTCATGGCTGCACAGAGGCTGGGTGGAAAAACCTAACCAGCCAAAAAATGAAAACGCTCACAAATAAGCAGGCCACATCATAAATAAAGGGAGTTCATCGCAGGAAAACCACAAAAATGCGTAAAACCTTACCCTACAGTGGAAAACCTAACCCTATCCACCCTGGTGGTTTAAAACAACAAAAAACTAAGTATAAAACAAATTCAGGAATGAATCCTACCTAGAAACGAAGTGGCTGGTGACCTGGATAGTAGATGACTTCTGTGGGAGCAAATGAGAACGTATAGAAGCTTGATAGCTGCATGCAATCGACAGGATGGATCTGCGATGAGAATGACAGGTCATGGGCTGAAAACAGTTTTATAAACCTCAACTGGGAGTGAAAAAATAATACTAGCGGGAATTTTTTTTTAACCACACGCCAAACCTATAGTCTTGAAAGCATCTGCAACGTCGGATGAGAATAGCTCTACCTACCTGGTAATCAGATGGGAAAGTCACATCGAAAATTGGAAGGACTAGCTTCTTCGGTATCGACGGGAACATCACAAAGCTCTGGATCGACTCAACACTAACTCTCCACAACGTTGGATGGTAGACAAACTAAATCTCTTGGTTCATTCTGAAAAACAAAACCAACGGAAAAAATTCCAACTTCATCGGACATCGAAAAACGAAAGTCGAAGGAACATCCGATCCATTAGATACACTTTATACTAAAACGCTAGAACCTCGACAGATTATATTTGAGAACATAGACAAAATCACTCCCAATACAACGGCTTAGACCTCGGAAGGATTCCGATAAACACATCGAAAAGATAGTGGACTATGCCTCCGTTGTTTCAGAAGACTAGTCAACTAAGCATCCGATATGGACGTGCAAAAAGACTAAGTTTTTACACGAAACTGTTGAGCCCTAGGAAAACCTTGGTAAAAATAAAACACTCTTAGGCCATCTAGATAAAAAAAAGGCGGGGGGGGGGGGGGGGCCTAAAAATAAAAAATTTCGGGGAAAATAATTGTAGCTACAACAGGATCTAATCTTATTAAATAGCGTAGTCTTGTTCCCAAGATGCGATTTTATATCGTAGATGTTAGTGTGACGGATCAGAATGATTAGTACCGGGTTGTTCCCAAGCTATGGGTGCATGGTTATTTGTTATGAATATGAACTTATTAAATACTCCAGACTTGTTCCCAAGTTGTGATTTCATAACTTAGATGTTAGTATGGTGGATCTAAGTTTAATGATAAGCATCAGCTTGTTCACAAGCTACGATTTCATAAATTAGATGTTAGTATGGTGGATCTGAGCTTAATGATCAACATTGACTTATTCCAAATCTACGATTTCATAGCTTATATGTTAGTATGGTGGATCTAAGATTAATGATCAACATCAACTTGTTCCCAAGCTGTGATTGCATGACTTAGATGATGTGGATATGATTTAGTACCTACGATTTTCCTTTTCGGTATATGGTGAATAGTATGCCTGCGATTTCTAGAATGTCATGGCTTCCTGCGAATTTCTGCGATTTGAGGAATGATGATAGACCATCCTAGTATGCCTGCGATTTTTCTTTTTTATTTTGGCACCTTGTGGATCTAAAATTATTACCTGTGACTTTTCCTTTTTGGTACATGGTGAATTGGATGCATGAGATTTCTGAAATGTCATGGTTTCCTACGATATCTGCGATTTATAGAAATGATGCCTACAATATTGATTCATTCTAAACGTATATTTTTGGCATGCGATCTCCTTAAGAAATGCATTGTGAACTGAATGCTTAGAGTGTTATAGCATTTTGGCCAAGACTATGATTTGAAAATATATTGACTAGCCGCGATTGTTTTTAAACGTTTTAGATATGAATGTATTAATTTCTCGTGATTCCTGTTTCTAATAGATGTTAGATCAACATGTAATGTTTCCTGCATCTAGATATTATATTCACTGCCTGCAATTTTGGATATGAACATAATAATTTATGGTATGATTACCTTCTCATACTGTGTGGATCTGAAATAAGAATGTATGTTGCAATTTCCTTTTTATACTATATGGTTCTGACTACAAGGATGGATCCCTGCGATTCCAGTTGTGATCAATTTTAGAACTAAATGTGTTGATTCCTACAATTTATGAATAAGAGATCAAGTTTATATTACTTTTACTGAATTCGATTTTTTGGATCAAGTTTGATATTGTTCTGATTGCCTGCAATCTCAGAAAATGAGTTTAATGTTTGATAATTAAATCTCTGATTTTTTCCTGTGTTTTGATTGAGAAATCCATATCCGAGGTTGAGATGCGATTTGGCATGGTTATGGTTGAACTTTGAATGTGTTTTACATTTAGATTTAGGAATAATTTAATCTTTGATTGTATGCCTGCAATTTCGATTAATTTCTGGAGAGTTGGTTTCCTGTGTTTTGGAAAGATCGGTCACATATTAATTGAATCCAAGATTTGGAATGGTATCCCATGTCTTGCGATGAATTAGTTTGCACGTTAAATATTCTGTGTTTTCTTGAATCCAATGTCTTTGTGGTTTCCAATTACAGACCTTATTAGCNATTAGTTAAAGGGGGTCCTTATATTAGTGCATACATAACCTACTAGATTCTTACAAATCTATTCTTCTGAATGAAATATGTCATTATAAATAATTGTGGTGTAAGCAAATGGTAGGGTGATTATATTGCTTATTAATAGGTTTGCACTATGGAATGTGGGGATTAAACAATATCAGAACTATAAATAAATAGGGTTGCTTGAGTACTACACTGTAATGGTGACATGCCATTGTGCTTATGAGCAAAACATAACGTGAGATTGGTCATGATTAATGGTTTTAAAAAAAGGGTTATGATGACTAAGAATTTTAATTCTCATACTCATAGACAAAGCATCCCTTGATTAAATTAATATCTTAACTTGAAACTTGGAGAGTTTATGTTTATAAACTAGAACCTTAGTGGATTCGTCACCCAGCTCAGGGGTGGCTTTAGATGAAAAACATACGTCAAATGAATCCTATGGTTGGGAGGAGAGTCGTAGACACACTTTCAGTCACCCAAGCTAAAGTCATATTAAATAAGTATCTATAATAGTTAGGTTTGTTTATATGATTTAATTTATCTTGTTTTTAATTTTATTATGAAACTTATGTTCTTGGATTTATAGGCTGATATATAGTGATAATATGTATGTTGAGTTACATGACTTCAAGTAGTGGCTGCAGAGATTGTGGAAGACATTGGGATAACTCTCGAAGGACAGTGTAGAGTAAATAAGTTGTATATTCGCATACTTTTAATTAGCTTCTTTTATCATCTAAAGCATATATAACCTTGTTTTTTATCCACTCAAGAGACTCATGTGTCATATATGATGGATGCGCCCAGAAGAACAAGTACAACGTAGGGTACCTTGTTATGAAGGGTGTTAACTATGATTAAAAGATAGGGTTAATGTGTAATCGTCATCTCATTCAAAGGATAGTCTTGAGACTAATGTAATGGCTGTATCTCATTATAATTTTCAATAAGATTTGCTTATGTAGATTAGTTTTAAAGTGATTGTATTTTGTAGATTGTTAATCTTAAAAAAATAGTTATGGTTAAATAAAAAATAAGTTTAATTTATTTGGTGTGATTTAATGTATATAGAAAAAGAAATTTTATACGACCCACCTAGAGAATCTATTCAGATATTTAGGATATATGACAACTATTATAAAATATCATAAACCCTAATCATATTTCAAAATATTCCTTACCATTATAAAATATCATCTCCCCATATAACCTTCCATAATTTATTAATGTAGACCATGTTGATCGAGAATGGTAAACTAACCATTCAATATATCTTAAAACTAAATTCAATTACGTGCAATCTTTAACTTGGACCATGTTCCATCATGGCTTTAACCATTATTGATCGACCATTATCGATCTTGACCAACCAAGATCAACTAAAGAAGGTTGACCATCATTGATGATATAATACATTTGGTTTCTAAACAGTTTTAACTTCTAAATACAACCATGATCAACCATTACATATAGTTAATGAACAATTTCTTAAATTGTTATTTTATTTGCTTAATTGATTAAGTCATATATTATAAAAAAATCATTAATAATAATAATAATAATATATTTTTAAGGTCACCGCCAAGAAATACAACAATTTGGTGTATGAGACCCCCTTGTTTGTGGGACAAGGGACCCCTCTCTGCAGAATGATTTAACTGCTAATGTCTACAAATGTGTACATACACTACTCCCCTCTGGATTTGAACCTTTGTTCTCCTAAGAATAAATACATGCTCTTAACCATTAGGCCCACTATTATATTATATTTACTATTGATTTAATTTATTAAAAAAAAATAAACATTATCGACTCTCATAAGTATACAATATTTGTGATGAAGTAGTCTATCTATTCTACATTTTTATTATTTCAACTTTGGGAGTGGAATGGGGTTCCATGAATTTATTTTTTTTAATTATGAAGGGATATGATTAAGAAATGTAGAGTATTCTTCATCGTTTCCATATTTGGAGGGATCATATTTAACAGGTTTAATAAAAACAAGGAGGGTAAATTAAATCATGGAGTGTTTTTCAATTGGTTCAATGAAAACTAAATTAAATAATTTATAGGTGAATTCAATCCACTGCTAATACTTCCAATCGATTCAATTTCCAAACAAGTAATTTAATTCATTCCAATCTGTTTTTTGACCTATAATCCAATCCACCCATTCCAACCATCGTGTTATCACGATACGTGGAATTCCAAGTGATCCTTGTTTGGCTATTGATGTCCATTTCAGTCCAAGAAACACAAAAGATAAAATCAAGTTAGCCTATGTTGGAAATATTAATTACTCTCTGATCATGTTATCTTGTTAGCCTACTCTTTTGAAGTCAGTAGCTGGTCATGCTATGTCACTCTTTGTAACATTTTGAAGAGTTCATGTCTCTCTTATGTAAACTAGTCGAATTAAATTTTTGAAGATAAGTTTCTAAGTGGATAGTTATTATAGTCTTTAATGATTAAATTGGTAGCTTCACAAAGAAGTTGTTTTAGTATATCTATGTAAAGAAGAAAAAGATTGTAAAAAAAACATATAGTGAAAAAAAAATTGATCAGTGGAGAAGAAGGAAAAACTCTCTGGAAATTTCAAGAGCTCAAGCTCTATGTGATTTTGAAAAGTAATGAGAGACAAAACTCTGTAAAAGGTGAAACATCCTTGTAAATTTCCAAGTTTGTATTTGCATCAATAGTTCTTGTTATGTTTGGACAAGATTTATAAATCCATTATTATGGTTGAATACATGTTTTATTTAGCCACACATTCTCTCTAGAATTACTTGAGTAAATGTTGTTTAAATTTACAATTTAAGTGAAAGACACATAGAATCCATAAACATTTCATGGTGTAAAATTTTGATATTTTAGGGTAGTGGTGGACAAAATTCTTACTTAATATTTGGTTATATGATTTTGTTTATGGTTGTGTCCAATTTTAGTATCTGACCAAAAGTAGTCTCGTGAAAACTTGTCTAAGTATTTTGGTAGAAGTTCGACTTGTCGACCTAAGTCTGAACCACAAAATTTTATCACCGAGTGATAACTCAAGTTAATCGTCTATTACAGAAAGTTTAGGAAAGAAACCTTGTGTTAAAAAATATATTTCCGTAAGGAAAATTCAAAATTAAAAATGGCTTACACTTCTGGATCCCATAGGCAGAGTTTACAAACTCCAATTTTTACAATAAAGAATTATGAGTATTGATATCTAACAATGAAGGTTTTCTTCAGAGGTCAAGATGTTTGGGAGATAGTCTAGTAGAACGGATTTACAGAACCAACAAATCAAGCGGAACATAACAATCTCAGACAAGCTTAGAAAGATGCCCTGGGGGAACAAAGGAAGAAATATGGAAATGCTCTATTCTACATACACCAAGCCATGCATGAAATCATACTCACAAGAGTAGTAGCAACAAATACCTCCAAGAAAGCATGTGACATATTGGAAACTACTTGTCAAGGTTTGGACAAGGTAAAGAATTCCAAGTTACAGATTCTTAGAAGATATTTTGAATCTCTGTCAATGAAAGATACAGAGCCAGTAGACTCATTCTACACTAGATTTGTTGGTATGATAAATCAACTGAAATCTCATGGAAAAAAATAGAATACATAAGGGTTGTTGAAAAAGTTCTTAGAAGTCTTCCCCTAAGATTTTAATCCTTGGTTTTTACCTTGGAAGAAAACAAAGACATGTTGATTCTTACCATTGATGAGTTTCAATCCTCACTCATCAATCATAAACATAGAATCAGTTGATCAAATACATAATTGGAAGGGGCATTTGAAACAAAACCATCTATAAGTCGTGGAAGAGGAAATGGGAGATTTAATTCTAGAGGCAGAGAAAGAAATGTTTCCATAGGATGCAACAACAGTCCCGTGAATGTCACTGGTAGAGGACAAAATCATAACCACAGTCAACCAAGTGGTCACAGGTTTGATAAATAAAAAATTCAATGTCATTACTGCAAGAAATTTAATCATTATGCATATGAATGCAGGAAGGAGTATGACCAAGGAAGGAAAATCCAAAATCAATCGACCAACACCAACACTCTATCGAGCACAATGTTATTAGCATGTGAATCCACAATTGAATGCAATACTATCCAAGAAATTCCACGTGACATATGGTATTTAGATTCAGGATGTAGTAATAATATGATTGGTAATTTAAGTTTTTTTCCAGTCTAGATAATTTAGTTCAAATGGATGTCACACTTGGAAATAATGTCCAAGTCAATGTTTTGGGAAAATGTACTGTTGGTATTCTAATCAAACAAGGGAGCAAAAGAACACGCCTGATGTTTATCATGTCAAAGGACTGAAACATAATTTGTTGATCATTGGACATCTGATGCAGAAAGGTTACAGAGTCTACATAGAAGACAAACACCGTGTGATTAAAAACAAGCTTCCAAGCAACCAACTGATAGAAAAGTGCCAATGACACGCAATCACTTGTTTCCATTGAGGATAATTCCATACATGAAAGGAAAGACAAATACAAGAGATACATTCAAGTCAGAAAGAAAGGAAGTTGACAAGAAAGAAAATGACAACGCTTATTTTCAAGCTGCAATTCAAATAGAAGTTCAAGATGAATCCTGGATGTGACATTTCATATTTGGACATATGAATTTTGGTGGGTTGAAGATACTTCACACAAATAATGTTATATTTTCTTAATATATGATTAGATTATCTAGGATATTTATCTGAAAGATTAACAAGTACACCAAAATGCATAAGATATAAAATATACACAAGACACAAATATTTTCATCGAGGAAACCATAAAGGAGAAAACCCCGCAAACTTCTTTAGAATAGTAAGTTGATCAAAAGCAGTTATAACAAATGTTCAACAGCTATCTTTCTCTCCTCCTCTGACTGTCTCTCTCTCTAATGCACCTTAGAGAGAGTGCGTGGTGTGTATAAAAGAGGGAGATATCCTCCCTGTTTATACCCTTTCAAGTCACTGAAAAAATATAATACTTGAGCCTACATGTAATCTCACATGGGGCCCACTTCTCCTAGAAATACCACAATTACATATTACATGATGTTACACTGGGAACTATTTCCCCGACTTACAATGGAGGTTGTACCTCAAGGTATAGACACAATTTATACATGTGGTAAAGGGGTAACACACATCCCCAATGGGGGTATAACAACATACAATGATAATATACATCAAAATATCTTCCGAAGTTACAAATACATCAACACTCCCTCTTAACTAGGAAGGTAATCTCTCTCTACATAGTCATCAATGCATCTGGTCAGGTCTTGATCACATCATCATCATCAAGGAGTCATAGAGTCTTCATCATAGTTGATGCCATCATATTCTTATAATTTGATCATCATCCCATACTATCTATCATCAGAAGTTTCTACAGTTCCAACCCTTTTTCATGCTAGATGTAGGCCTATCCTCAATGCAGGTCTTCATCATCTCTGCGAGCAAGCCATCAAGGAGGTACATCCCAGGACTTGTTATATGCCTCTTGTAAAATATTTAGGATCTCTGAGGACTGATTATATGCCACTGAAAAACCTGAAGGAGCATCCCAATACTTCTTACATGCCTTGCAAAACCTATGTACCCAACTGTTACCTCATCATCCTCAGATCATTTCATCGTCACACAGAGTATAGCCCAGATACACATAACACATCACTTACATCCATTAGCATGAGAGGACAATCCCACCACCGTCTAGGAAAGGATCAACATTTACATCAACTACCATGGGAGGACCAACCTACCACCATGTTGGAAAATCTCCAACACTTACATCAATTACCATGGGAGGACCTAGCCTGCCACCATGTCGGAAAGGCTCCGGCACTTACATCAATGAACATGGGAGTACCTAGCCTACCACCATGTCAGAAAGGATCTGACACTTACATCAACAACCATGGGAGGACCTAGCCTACTACCATGTTGGAAAGGCTCATGTGTATCCGTGTCTTCCTGACTCATCACTTCCCCTTGGAAGAAACCTCAATCTAAAGAACACCAAGATTATATCTAAAGTACTCAAACTTCACTTTGGATAATAGCTTGGTCAATACATCACATATATTCTCTTATGTCGCAACATACTGGAGATTCACTGCTACTCCCTGCAACATATCCTTGATATAGTGATACTTGATCTCGATATTCTTCGATTTGTCATGGAACACCGGCTTCTCAGACAAATTCACAAAACGTTGGTTGTCGTGATATATATACAAGTAGCATCCAACTGGAGATCAAAAAAATTAGACAGTAGCTTCTTTACCCATACTTCCTCACAACTAGCCAAACAAGCTGCGACATACTCTGCTTTGGTTGTACTCAGTGCCACGCATGACTGCTTCCTACTGAACCAAGAGATCACACCTGATCCCATACTGAAGAAACACCATGAAGTACTCTTTCTATCAATGGAATTTCCTACCAAATATGAACCCACATAACCTTCCAGGTTAATCTTCTAATTCATGTCATACTTGAGCCCATAATCAACTATTCCCTTCAGGTACCTCAGAATATGATTTGCAGCAATCAAGTGAACATTTCTTGGATCTGTCAAGAACTGGATCAATGTGTTCATAGAAAAGAAATTCTATGGTCTCGTATTCGTGAGGTACATCAAGGATCCAATCATCTGACGATATATCATGGAATCAACTGACTCTAGTGAAGCGTCACTCAATAGCTTTAGGTTCGATTCCATAGGTGTGGCCATGGCCTTGCAGTCCATCATCCCAAACCTCTTTAGGATCTCCACTCCATACTTCCCTTGTCCAAGAGATATTCCATCTGCACTTTGCCACACCTCCATGCCTAAGAAGTAGTGCATTATCCCTAGGTATTTCATCTCAAACTCTGTAGCAAGTCTCCTTCTTGGATATTTAATGAGTTCCTCTTTTCCTGTCAGGAACATGTCATTGACATATAGCATGAGCATCACTGGTCTTCTGCCTTCAACCTTGAAGTTAAGTATGGAATCCGAATTACTCTTAGTAAATCCTAGAGCCATCAGTAAGTTTTCCATATTGTCATACTATGTCGAACCTGAGGATCTTCTACAGTCACTCCCTATAAAGCGGAGCATCATTCTCCCTCTTCATTTCATACTCTATGTATCGAAACATTATATAATGGAGTGACAAGTAGCTTCCTCTGCTACTAATATTCTATGTATCCATCTAGGGTCACTAGATACCAAGATCCTCTATCTTGAACTTTGTTGAAAAATTCTTCTCGTACCCATCTATGAGCTTGTCAACCTCTATATTCTTTCATCTTCAACCTTGTAGAAAAGGTTAAGGTATTCATCACTCTAGGTGATCTTCAATTTCCTTATGTAAATGTATGTTCTATCCCATGGGTTCCTTCTGAGCTCGTACAAGGCCTTCTTTAATTTGCACACACGAGTATGTCTGTCACATGTCTTAACTCCCAGTGGCTGCTCTATGTACACTTCCTCCTTGACTACATCATTCAAGAATGTTTTCTTGATCTCAGCTGGTGTATATTCCATTGCATACCTGCATGTATGGATCTAATGAAGTGTACCTCATCATTGGTGCAAATGTCTCTTCATAGTCTGTGCCTTCTTTCTGTGAGAATCCTCATGCTACGAATCTTTCCTTGTATCCCATGATGTTTCCATCTACTACATGCTAGATATATATGGAAGACACTACGGACTACCCTTCAGGTATTGGAAACACATCCTAGACATCATTCCTCTTGATCAACTGGTACCCTTTGATCATAGTCTCCTTCCCTTTCTTCTTGGCTACTTCTTCATAGCTGGAAGGATCCGCATCAATGATGTCGCTCAACAATGTCACATAACTAGAGTGTGTCTGAGGCCTCTTTATTTATTTGGAAGTCTCGTCATACTATTCTTCATCTTATATTATTTCTCATGCCTGAGGTGGTCTTCATCTATTGAGGTGGATCTACCGTTCTCTTTGTATTCTTCTGAAGCTCTTTCTTTCGCCATGGTGTCTTTGACCCAAGAAGCTTCAGATTGCTCTTCTAAACTGTCGTTACTTGTTCTTTCGAATGATCTACAAGTCAAGTTCAGTTGTATGATTAGAAACATATCATAATTTCCAAAACATATCAATAGTGACAAATATATGTCACATATCCATGCGACTATTTTATCCAATGCTGCAACATTCATCCATATCATATACACATACAGTAACTTCTAGATGCATTATACCACAATGTTATTAAGAGTTTGTACTACTCCTAATATGCCACCAAATAAGTTTCAATCTATATAAGTAGTAATGGAATGTTGTACACCATCATTGAATTCTTACCCCTTATATGCAATTCAGTAGTATAAATGAAAAATACTCAAACATCAACTGAAAATAAACAAATGCATAACCAAACAGTATCATGAAATGACAATTAAATGCATATATTTATTTGTTTCATGGGTAGATTCCTTCTTGAGACTTCAGCTTCATCATCTTATTCATTCATAACATCATCATTTCTTATCCAAATGCTAAGATGGATAAGAGGTTCTTCAATAATTGAGTCCTTCATATTCCTCATCACTTGAGGGATCTTCTTTGAATCATGAGATCTTGATCTTCAGCTGCTCCCATCTTCTCTTCTCTTATTATGAGTCAAGATTCTTCTTGTGTGCACTCTTCCTAGATTCTGATGAAGGTAATCAACTTCCTTCTGGCACACATTCTTGAATGAATGAATCCCATGATCTTGGGAGGCCATTCAAGGTGGTTATAACAATCTCTTATTATTCTTTGATTTCTTCATCATAGCATCGGACACTTCCTTTTGGTGTCTTCAAGGATGACACATGAGGGATGATATGATCTTTAATAGAATTTGCAATGATTTTCTTGGCTCTATCTTTAGCCTCATCCCCTTATGGCTCTTAGAAATTCCTTACTGAAATAATGATCCAAGTCAATTTATTCAAGGATCACAAAGGTCTTATACTTCCATACTCAGAAGTTGTCAATTTCACCAAGCTTGTCATCAAGATAGGTGTGATTAGTCATTTTGATTTGACAAACTCAAATGTAAATAGAAAAAATTTACATCTTACCGATTTGAGGTGTTTGACCTGGTTTCGGAGATGGATGATCTAGGGTTTGTTAAAGAGACCCTAATTTTTCAAAATTGAAGTTTCAAACTTATGATTGGACATAAATATTGGCCTCTTCAAGTAGATTTGTCTAGTGTACGTATTTTCTGAAAACAGTGGTGGGAAGCTCCCAGAACAGTAATCCCTAGTTTTTCAATTTCTTCTACAGAAATGTCTGAAACTGATTCTACTATATATATGAAGTTTAGAATCCTTACAGTATGAAACTTATCAATGATATATCTTGATACGTCTTCTTTCTAACCCCACAGGTTAGAGAAGAAATGGATTCTCCAAGTGGGACTTATTCGAATTTTCCCAAGGTGATTGTTCATCATAGAGAACTTGTACGAACTTCCACATGTCACTATTTCACATTCTAGGTCTGAAAAGAGTACCACGGAAACTATAGTCCGTTCCCTACATGCAACATCTTATGAAAGTTTGTTTGGACCTTCCTATCCCGAGATATAGAAAATATCCCTAGGTCACCTCTTTATGTCTGTATTCTGGAGGAGGTTGGAACTCTGATTTGGAGGAACCATATCTACTAAAGTATAGCGAATATGAGACTGAAACTTTTACACAAGGTACAACGATAATTTTTATTCTTCCTGTAAACGTTTTGGCTTCTCTCTGATCCTTCTCCAATATCATGTTATAGAGAAAGTTCTAGAATGACTAAATTCAGTCTTCTAAGGTTTTCAAGCATGAAACCCTAATTTCCATTAGCTTCCATTGTAGATGTATTTTGGTTGCACAGTGAAACTTCTGTGATTCAGAAACTAATACCACCAATAGATACGCCCTAGTGAGGCAAGTTATCCTATCCTTCCTTTCTTGATGATCTGTGGAGAGAACACCTTCAACTAAGAATCCCTAGTTCCCGCAACTGCTCAATGCCTTCTTTCAGAGAGGCTCTGATACCATGCTAGATTTTATTAAGATCTAATTAGATTTTCTAGGATATTTATCTGAAATAATAAAAAGTACATCAAAATGCATAAGATTTAAAATATATACAAGACACAAATATTTTCACCAGGGAAACCATAAAGGAGAAAACCCCACAAACTTCTTCAGAATAGTAAGATGATCAAAAGTAGTAATAAGAAATGTTCAACAACTATATTTCTCTCCTCCTCTAACTGTCTCTCTCTCTCATGTGCCTTAAATAGTGTGTGGTGTGTATAAATGAGGGAGAGCACCTCCCTATTTATACCCTTTCAAGTCACTGACCAAATATAAGACTCGATCCTACACGTAATCTCACATGGGGCCCAATTATCCTAGAGAGACCACAATTACATATTACATGATGTTACACTGGGGACTATTGCCCCGAATTACAACAAAGGTTGTACCTCAAGGTCTAGAAACAATTTAGACATTCTATAAAGGGGTAACACACATCCCCAATGGGGGTTCAACAACATATAATGACAATATACATCATAATATCTTCCGAAGTTACAAATACATCAACAAAGAATATGGTGAAATGATTTCACTTGATCGAAAAACCAGATAGAGTTTTTGAAGACTGCATCTTTAGAAAGAAACATAGAGAGACTTTTTGAGTCGAAATGTCATATAGAGCATGCACACCATTTCACAACAGAATTTGAGCCCAAAATACGATGGCTGCCATGTCTGAAATTCGACAATAACCTATCGGGTATTCGACAACCTCAATTTTTTTGTCGTCGGTGGCATAACATTGGATATTCAGACGACAAGCCATGGTCATCGAATTTCCTACGCCAAGGCCATCGAATTTCCTATGACAAGGCCGTTGAATTTCCTGCTACAAGGCTATCGAATTTCCTATGGAAATGTCGTCGAATTTCCTACGAAAATGTCGTCGAATTTCCTACGGCAATGTTGTTGAATGTCCTACAACAAGGCCGTCGAATTTACTATGGAAAGGCCATCGAATTTCCTATGGAAAGCCCATCTAATTTCCTATGGCAAGGCCATTGAATTTCCTACGACAAGATCGTCGAATTTCCTACAAGAAGGTTATCAGACGAGGGCCCCAAGATGTCAAAAATGCGACGACAATATACCATCGGAGCCACAAAAGCTTCGTTGGGTTGACATGAAATACAACAACAACTACTAGGCATTGAACATAAGATAACCGACGGGGTACTGTATATTAATAAAAGAAATTGTATGTTAATAAAAATTGGTCAGTTTGTATTGTTTTCAGAATTGCAAATTCACTGATTTCCATATCAACGTGAGCTTGTCTCTTGGTTCACCATGATCCGAATAAGAGAAAATAAAACCCTTTTATTAAACCCTTGCTCATAAACCAATTAAAAATATCAGGGACCTAATACTGACATGCATGGCCTAAATGGTTCCCTCCTCTAATGCAACTTTGCTTAGTTTAGTTTAGTTCATTTTAGTTCATGTCAATTCAATGTGAATTTAATGCATATATTAGTTCACTTCCAAGGATCTAATTAGCCTCATGTGTGCTATATGAGTCTTTGGAGTGCTTGGATCACATGCATGTGCCTATACTCAGTCACTTGAGCTTGAATGTAGTTGGAACTACAATTAGAGTGTCTCCTAGTTTACTTAGGGTTCACTTAGTGTAGCGATGGGGTAGTTAACTCACCCTAGTGAGTGTGCATGCTATCATGAGGATACAATCACTCCAATAATTAAACCTAATTAGGGTTCATAAATACCTAATTCGAATTTAAGTCAAGGGTGATTATTTATACTATCTACTTCATTCATTGAAGATTAATGAAATACATCATTCCTTCTTTTTATTTGTTCTAATATTTTTGTGTGATGATTAATGCTAACACATGTGTTACATCAATTATTGGTTATTGAACCCTTTTCACATCTGATCTCTCTAGTATTTGTTCCTTGATCTATATCTACTCAAGTTTTACACGGTATTAGATCTATATGGATGCTAAACTAGTCAGTGTTTTAGCAATTGTTTGTCAAGGTTCAAGCTATTGTAGGTTGAAGAAAGGATTTTGCAAACCTCAAAGAGATCTTTGTAGCCATGGATTTCCTATCTCCCAAACAGATTCTAAACCCTTGAACTTACTAGTAGAAAATGAGAAATTAATGACTAAAAAAATGACTAAAATCATGCTATAAACGTATGTTTTTGAGTTGGTGACTAATAGTAGCAAATTTCCACTATCGTATAGCTAGTCGTATTTCACTAGTCATTAATAGCTTGACTTAGTAGTCATTGATTTAGTCATTGATAGACAATGCTTTAGTCATTGATAGTCAATGATTTAGTCATTGATTTAGTCATTATTTTAGTCATTGATAGTTAATGATTTAGTCATTGATTTAGTCATGGATTTATTCATTGATTTAGTCACTGAGTTAGTCATTGATTTAGTCGCTGATTAAGTCACTGATTTAGTCACTGATTGCAAACATTAATGACCAAATATATGAATAAATAAATTACTAGATGTTAACATATTAATGACTAAGCTAAATACGACTAAGATACAGGAAGTTAGCTACTAATAGTCGTATATATGTGAATTTAGTCATTTTTGTAGTCACAAATTTATGATAGGGCACAGAGGAATCGAACCACCAACCTCTTGCCTATAATTAGGCAGGCGCTCTACCATTGAGCTAGCACCCTTTAAGAATTTGTTATTGCTTGACAATGATGATATTCAAACAAATTTATGATAGATATCAATCTACAAACTACATAATTATCACTATTACTAAACTAAACTGGCATTCTTTCCATGGAAAGCTTCCCCGGCGGTATTTACGCGTGAATTTAATTTTATATCTGTTCCACTCATTGCATTAGGTTTGGCATCAATATGTTTTTTAGATATAAACATTGATGACTGCCCACCCTTATTGACCAACAGCTTGCCATGATCAAACCCTGATGCCACGGATTCCACCACCAAGGCAGGGAGATTTAATGTTGGAGACACTAAAAGTGAATGAGATGAACTTGTTTTAGGATTAGAGGAGCCCTGAACAGCTGGTATCCTCATACTAAATGATTTTTCTTGTGCAGCATGTGAGCCCCTGCAACAGCCATTAATGTCTCAATATTTAGTAAGATATGTAATATTCCACCACAAACTTCTAAATCATATGGAATCTTATGTTCATTAAACTTAATGTGTAATGGTACCCTGCACCAATCCAGGGGGGTGCTAGAAAACTAAACAAATATTCCATGACAAGAAACAGATTTCATACCAAGATGCACTAGCTGGCAATACAAATGATCTTCCAGCAGCTCCACTAGCAAGGGAAGTCTCAGCATTACCTCCCGTGTTCTAGTTTCACATGGAAATATGAACAGGTATATATTATTGGGAAATGAAAATGAAGCCATGTATAAAGAATCTAGAAGACAATCACTGAAGTAAAACATAAGCTGTCTAAAGAAAATACACATTAGCTTCTATACTAATGATTATTTAAGACTGAATCAGAAGCTATTAAACAATCTAATATGGAAGCATAGAAAAATATGTCTACACAGGTATCAATAACAAATGTTAAAGATAATTGGACGGAAGTACAATATACTAAAATCCTAAAGTCACTTACAGGAGCCAGTGATTTGCTCAACTTACTTGAAGAAGCTGATCCAAGCAAGGAAACCTCTACCACTAGTGGAGGTAAACAAAGTCCCCAGTGTTGCTGTGAAGGATTTGTAACATCATAGAACTTCTGAGTTTTACTGCTAGAAAAATAGGACATAGAAAATAAAAAATCATAAAAGCTAAACATGAAATATTTTTTAATACAATTTACCCCAATAAAGAAAACTTTCTAAATTAATTAAATGATAGAACAAAATTATAGGGGATTAAAGCAGCAAACTCGTTCATATCACCCATTTACTTTTGGTAGACAACACATTGATTTTCAGTCAATAGTTTTGTTATGGACCTGGAAAAGCTTAAGGGGCTTCTGGACCTCTATTGCAAGACTATAGGAATGGTAATAAATATGAATAAGTATTTAGAAATGTAAAGTGGATTGGCAGAGTAATTTAAAGACCGGACCAAAATCATATTTCCCATTAATTATTTCAAGAAGTCAAATACCAAGGTTTCATCTTGAAACCATATGATTGACATTTAAATTTTGGCTGTAACTATCTTGTGATTCGTATATTAACCTTCATTAATCTATTCTAGAGATAATACATGAGTATTGGATGTCTATAGCACAATGACCAAAAGGAATCTTAACCAAATCAGAAAGAAGTGTTTCAGGGTCCTTCACATAGGAGGGAGGACCAAGAAATTCCACTAGTTATAAATGGAACAGGGTAGCCAATTCCAAGTAAGCTGGGAATGGGGTTTAAAATACGTAAAACACTTCAGCTCAAAATTTGCAACTAAAAGCCTTTAGAGATTGCTTTATAATGATGGACATTGAGGTCAAGTTATGAAATCCAAACACTTAAGAGATGCATCCATGGAATATTGGCTTAAAAAAAACACTCACAAGATGCTTCCATTACAAGGAAATCCTTTGGTAAAGTTTTCCCCTTGCTGGGTAAATCAATGAGGGAACTGAGGAAAATTTAGAATTGGAAAGGACCCGTGGATTAGGATTGAAGGAAATTTCAAATTTTAGAGGCTCTACTAGATAGTTTACATGCTCAATGGTCTATACTGTCATAGAGAGGCAGAGTCTTTAGGATAGTTGACAGCAGACAGTCTTAAGTTTGCAAGGTGAGCCGGAGGAATGAGACGATTACATTGACTTTCCCAATCATCAAGGATCTGAGAATTTAAAGTGTTCAAGGATCAAGGGAACAAGGAAATGCACTCCGTGGTTCAAAATAGGTTATGATACCAAAGTGGAGGAACTCATGCAAGAGAGAGAATCCTGGAGGACAATTGTTTGGAAGCTATTCATCCCTTTAGAAACAAAAACACTAATGTGGTTGGTACTAGCTAATAAAGAACTACCAGTGGGAAAATGAGAGATTGGTGCAGACAAGGGTGATGTATCACATGCAAATGCAATGTTGAGTTAGTGGATCACTTGCTCGTCTTGTGCATCTTATCTAGATCTGTATGACTTGACATGTCATAGGTTACAGTGGACAGATCAAGATGATATATATAGGAATAGCTTGGTAGATTCTCTAGGACTGGATTGGTGACAAAACTATAGCAACTTTTCAGGATCCCATGTTTTACTTATATATGATATGTGGATGTCAAGAAATTTGATGATATTCTTGGAACATGTTTTCATAGTTTCCCGGGTAGCACACAGGATTAGAGAGGTAATGGACTGAAAAAAGATTCTAAAAGAAAAACCTTCCAACTATTCACTAATGCATTATATTGATAAAGAAAAGCCTAGGTATTTTGAATAGAGCATGAAAAGGAGTATCAGGTATTTGTGGAGCTGGTGCTTTGTTTTTTTCGACTCTTCTTTTCATTTGTTGCTACACTATGAGGCTAGTAAAGGGGAAAGAAGGGCAAAAGTCTACATTCAGACTATGGAAAACAACTGAGAATGGAGGAATTAAACAATTTCAAGGTTATGGAGATTCAAAGTTTATCATAGATTGGGGTAATCATATGTCCAGCATCGGGAATCTGCGCCTGCATGAACCAAGTTCAAGAGGTCAAAAAATGTTTTGAAACCATAATAATAATCCTTTTTCGACACATTTACCAAGATTTCAACTCAATGGAAGACAAGATTTCTAAATATACTTTGTTGTTACAGAAGGGTACCTAAACCAAACAAGAATTTAGAAAAGTCATTCTCCCATTTGATTCAGAAAATACTTGTACTAATAACTCTTCTTTTCATTTGTTGTTAAACTATGAGGCTAGTAAAATGGCAAGCAGGGTAGAAGTCTACATTCAAATTGTGGAAAATAGCTAAGAATGGAGGTATTAAACAGTTTCAAGGTATATTGCAAGTCGCCCCTTTCTAGAAAATGCATAGAACTCTACCCACCAAACTTATTTACTTGTAACTTTGTATAAGACCATAGTTTCTTATGATATCATGATTGTTATAGTCTGAAACACAGCAGCAGTGATATACAGTTTTCAAGTTAAAAAAGTTTCAGTATTTGGCTGTTCACTACAAAAAAAACCATCATCAATTTAATAGGAAATAATATGTGATAAAATTGCATGTCCAAAGTTCCCTCCTCAGAGAGTTTGTCTGCAGTTGTTTACCTGTATTATATCATGTATACGGATTTTTTTTCTTTTCAGATTTTTTTTTGTTCTGGCCTTTTGTTGATATATATATATATATATATTTCTTCCAAAGAAAAATAAATGTATTTTTCTTTAAAGTAGAAAGAAAATTACATTCTTTAGGTGCAAATTGCACTGTAACATAATGTCCAGGTTACGAAATATGCCCAGGACAAAAGTAAAATAACAAGATTACATGTAAGGTGATCATCTGATTATCCTCAACACTCATTCACAAGTCTTAGAGCATCCAGCAAAAATTAAGTACAAATTGGTACTAAAATGTCTGGTTTGTTCCTTAAACATAGCAGTAGTGAATATAGAATCTTCCAAGATCAAAAAAACCTTCACTATCTGGTTGTTCACTACAGAAAACCATCATGATCAATTTAGCAAGAAATAAGATGTGATATGTTATTACATGTCCAAAGTGTTGATTGTGGAGGTACCCTCCACAACTTCTTGAATGTGAAGTATTCCAAGCTCCCAATCCAGCTCCTCACAAGAGAGTTTGTCTGCAGTTGTGGTCAATTTCCCTACATATGTGTAGGTAAGATATTTTTGTGAACTGCAGAGATATAGCTTTGACATGTTCTAAAAGTGTCAGGTGAGATATGTCATTGATGTTTTGATCATTGGTCATCCACTTGAATACTAAAGAATCTGAGAATACTTGAAGATCTGTAATTTTCAAATGATGGGCTAGTCTAAACAGAGCTCGGGGTGCAAGAAACTCAGCTCAGTTTTTAGTACCCTGACCTGCATTAGCAATTAAATGAAAATAGTGTTGTTCCTACAGGAAGAGGATGCCTCCAATATGACATATTATCATCCCTTTGGAATTCTCCACAACTTCTTGAATGTGAAGCATTCCAGTCTCCCTATCCAGCCCCTCACCAGAGAGTTTGTCTACAGTTGTGGTCAATTTCCCTACATATGTGTAGGTAAGATATTTTTGTGAACTGCTGAGATATATCTTTGACATGTTCTACAAGTTTTAGGTGAGAGATGTCATTGATGTTTTGATCATTGGTAATCCACTTGATGACTAAAGAATCCCCGAATACCCGAAGATCTGTAATTTTCAGATGATGGGCTAGTCTAAACAAAGCTCAGGGTACAAGAAGCTCAACTCAGTTTTTAGTACCCTAACATGCATTAGAAATTAAATGAAAATAGTTTTGTTTCTGCAGAAAGAGGATGCCTCCAATACAACATATTATCATCCCTTTGGCATGCTCCATCGAAAAAGGCCCAAGTAAATGTCTTGTCCACAGTCAACTTCCCAATTATTTGTGGCTTAGATGGATTTCCTTGTGAAGAATAGAACTGGGCAGTAACAATAATATGGAATGATACCTGAAAAGGGGGAGGAAGTCTTCCTTAAAATTGACTAAAGTTGTGCATCGTCCAAATGATCCAAATTGAGATATAGTGAACAGTTTGAAATGCCTTAGATTGGGGCATTATTGTGTCAATCCAGTTGCAGACATCCTTATAACGTTGAACATAATAGCAACAAGAAGTAAATAGATGAGTAACATCTTTGCTCTCCATTTTGCACAAATAGTATAGACTTGCACGATATTTTTGTTTCTCTTGCAAATAATCCCATGTTGGAACCTTTTGTAGAAGATTGATCCACACGAATACCTTAGGTTTTTTAGGGGCTCAAATCTTCGAGATTAGTGAATACCATTAGACTGCAACTTGATCCTCTATGGCCATCATCACCTATTACCTAATAACCCAGCTTAAGAGAGTATTGACTGTCATTGGTCTTATTCTATAATTGTTTATTAGACTCTTAATGCAATCTAATATGACCCTGCTTTAGCTCAATGATAAACTAGACCAGATCTCAACATACATTTCCTCCAGACCTAAATTGTTCAGCACTTAACCACCCTTGATGCCATATTTTGAATTGACCTTCATCTACTAGCTGATTCAAAGTATATATACCTTGTTGATACATGTAGTGAACTATTGCTTATGGGAGAATATATTGTTGTTCCATCCCATTATTTCATCCAAACCTGCCTTCACATGTGACCCATCCTAGACCTGCCAAAGTAGGTGAGTGCCAATGATTGGAAAGGCCAGTGCTCAAGGCTTTCCAATTATTTGAAGCATGTTTGTGAATATCAATAGGGTTGTGGATCCAATCTAGGAATTTTAGGTTCCAAGTGCTTATGAACCTAAATTTTCTTCCATAGACCCTCCTTGGACATCAATTTCTAAATTTTTTTAGCTATCAGTGCATGTGACCAAAAGTGAATAACTGCTTCTGATCCCAACCACCCTCATTCTTTGGTTTTGATATTTGTTGCCATATTGCTAATGGAAACTAATATTGTCAAATTTTCCTCTCTAAAGAAAATCAGAACAAATATTTCTAATGTTTTCCAAACCACCTTGAAGAATGCGGGCTAGGAAGAACCAACACACTGGGATTACTTCTAAAATAGAATTGACAAGTATCAAGTTTCATCCCCTGTTTGTCCAGGTGATGGTTGTCTAATGTTTTCATACTCCCTTCAGAGAAAATATCTCTTGAATTAACTGTAACTGTAGATATACCATGACTTTGGGACATACTATGACATTGTTGGATTCTAGCTTCAATTTTTTTGGATTCAACCTCTACATCCTTACATCTTAAGCATCCTAAAGGTTGAATTTTTGTTTCAAGTCTTTCTGCCCAAACTTGACCATCCTTAGATTGGCATGAATACTGCACCAAAGAAAGATCACACTCATTGGCAGACTCTTCACTATTACCTGGGAACACACCAGCCTGTGAGAGTGCACACTCTTCAATTGTAGATGAAACAGAGTCAAGACCAATCTCTGAAGTCTTGACCTTGAACTCATCTTTCTCAGTCTCTTTTTCATCTAGTTTGTTAAAAACTTTTCCTGTCATGCATGGCACATATAAACCTGCTATTGTTGCTTCCTTGACTTCCTTTTCAAGGTTTTCAAGATAACCAAGTTTTCCTCCACCTTGGGTGCTAGGATTCCCTTTAATAAAACAACCTAATAAATGTTACAGTTACTCTGCACCAGCTGCAAGGATATTAAGTGTTCAGTAAACTATTTTAATTTTTAACGTTTAGCTCCATGCCATTATCAATATATAGGAGTAACTGTTCCTTTGGAAATATTTTAGTTGATATCTGTTATTTCACTCTGAACTTCAGAATCTAAATATACCCAAAGTAATTAAATTATCTTGCTTCGTACTTTCCAAGTCATTAAGCACAAAGTTAAACTTTTAAAGCATGTCCTTTATTTAAAAAGAGTAAAAATACCATGTTAACAAAACATTTTCAGATAGGCTGGAACATAATAGAAACATATATATGACCCAAAGATGAGCATATCAAACCTGAACTAAGAACTCTATTGCATGTTAATTATGCAACTTCAAATGACTGTGAGAACCAATTTTACAACTACCTGAATTTGAAGTCATGATGCATTGCTCATTACAAGGATTTGACTGCCCTCCATCTTGTGTTGTTGCTTCAAATGTTGTGCAGCCTACATTAACAATGATTTTAGATTCCTGGTTGATAAGACAAGCTTTCTCATCATTATCATTCTCTATTTTCATGCCAGTTCTAGCTGTTTTAAAAGTATGTTCAGATTTCAAGTTCATAAGATTGTATTTAGTAAGACTATTTGGTATTTCTATGCTAGTTTTGGTTACTTCAACATTCTTTCCAAATTTTGGATTCATATGACCAGTCCACTGAGTAAGATCATCCTCTATTTCTACAATAGGCCCTAGTGCTTTATCACTCCCTTCAGATTCCTGGTTCATAAGACTAGTTTTCCTAGTATGATCACTATCCATATCCATGCTAATGACGACTGCTTCATCACTATTTTGAAATTCTAGGTTTGAGTGTTCATATTGCTTGGCACAACCATTCACCATCTTCATTCTAAACTGAGCAGTTTCAGTTGCTCTCTGATAACCATCAGTCATAATTTTTTCAATAGGAAATGTTAAATTATTAAGTTTATGATGGGATGGTTGTTCAAGGGATGAAATTTGATACTTGTCAAATCTATTTTAGAAGTAATCCCAGTGTGTTAGTTCTTCCTATCCCACAATATTCTTCAAGGTGGTTTGGAAAACATTAGAAATATTTGGGAATGATAACAAACATCTGGGTAGAAAATATATACCAATAATATCGCCAAAAGCTGCTATCATCATAGATTCTTCTGGCAGCGATCCTTGACTGAGGAAAGAAATTCATTATAACATTAGTATTGATCTCTCTGAAGAGCATCAGCCATTATTACAGTTGTCATTAATATTATCATCAAATACTATCTATTATTATTGTTCTTATATGCTATGTTGCTAACTGATTCATGTCAAAACAAGGTCAGAGCTCAAATGTCCTCCATAAGTAACCTTCAAGGTCCAAGTAAAGAAGCTTTTATTTAAACCACAGGCGATGCCTATTGGACTTCAAGCATAATTAGTCATATAAAAACATGCTCAGACAATCAGCATCACCAACTACAAAAACATATATCAATTAAAAGTGTCACAAAGGTTGAGAAGACTCAAAGAAATTATAAATAAATCACATAAGAGATCCATACACAAGAATCTGTGCACGCAATTCGAGTTGTTGTGAATAAGTGAAAGGTTGTTGAATTGAGGCTGATACTGGTACTGCTATGGTATTCAAATCTGATAAATTCCTTGTTGAAACATTACTTAATGATGGGCAATGTTTGTTAATATCAGGTAGACATGCACTTGATGGCAAAGTGATGCTAAGTGATTGATTTTCTGAGATCATTGGTGCAGCTTTCCCATCCACTGGAATATAGAAACCCATTTCTAGTCTTTCATCGGAGCTCTTGTCCAATGCATTCAAAGATATGACAAGGTGTCTTTTCTCTTTATTTGCCTCACTAGCAGTTTGACAATAGTTTCCTTTTTGAGGCATTGAGTGCAATTCACAGACAACATATTTTTTGGCACCATTGTTTTCTACCTCATTTTGGAAGGTCTTGGTCCAAATAGGATCTTTAGGTTGACCTTGTCTACATTCAGTTAAGTCTTTCAAGGCATGGTTCTGCACAGAACAAGACTAAAAACAATTAAGAGGAATGGCAAGGAAATCCAGGTTTATAATTCAATGAAACAATGCATCTACTTCAAAGATAACCATGGAATGATAACACCATATCCACATAATTAATGTGAGCTTGATAGTGGATACAAATTTTACAATCGAACTTGAGATATTTCATTAGGTTTCCTAGCATTCAACAGTTTCCCATGTTCAGAATTAGGCAAAATAGCAGGATATTTCTTGCTCCCTTCAGAGAAAATCTTTCCTGAATTAACTCTAATTGTATATATACCATGACTTTGGGACATACTGTGACATTGTTGGATTCTAGCTTCAATTTTTTTGGATTCAACCTTTGCATCCTTGTATCTTAAGCATCCTAAAGGTTGAATTTTTTTTTCAAGTCTTTCTGCCCCAACTTGATCATCCTTAGATTAGCATGAATACTACACCAAAGAAAGATCACACTCATTGGCAGACTCTTCACTATCACCTGGGAACACAGCACCCTGTGAGAGTGCACACTCTTCAATTGTAGATGAAACAGAGTCAAGACCAATCTCTAAAGTCTTGACCTTGAACTCATCTTTCTCAGTCTCTTTTTCATCTTTGTTATAAAAAAATCTTGTCATGCATGGCACATATAACCCTACAATTGTTGCTTCCTTGACATCCTTTTCAAGGTTTTCAAGGTAACCAAGTTTTCCTCCACCTTGGGTGCTAGGATTCCCTACAATAAAACAACCTAATAAATGTTACAGTTACTTTGCACCAGCAGCAAGGATATTAAGTGTTCAATAAACTATTTTAATTTTTAACGTTTAGCTCCATGCCATTATCAATATATAGGAGTAATTGTTCCTTTGGAAATATTTTTGTCAGTATATTTTATTTCACTCTGAACTTCAGAATCTAAATATACCCAAAGATATTAAATTATCTTGCTTCTTACTTTCCAAGTCAGTAAGCAAAGAGTTAAACTTTTAAAGCTTGTCCTTTATTTAAAAAGAGTAAAAATACCATGTTAACAAAACATTTTTAGATAGGATGGAACATAACAGAAACATATATATGACCCAAAGATGAGCATATCAAACCTAAACTGAGAACTCTATTGCATGTTAATTATGCAGCTTCAAATGACTGTGAGAACCAATTTTACAACTACCTGAATTTGAAGTCATGATGCATTACTCATTACAAGGCTTTGACTGCCCTCCATCTTGTGTTGTTGCTTCAAATGCTGTGCAGCCTACGTTAACAATGATTTTAGATTCCTGGTTGATAAGACAAGCTTTCTCATCATTATCATTCTCTATTTTCATGCTGGTTCTAGTTGTTTTAAAACTATGTTCAGATTTCAAGTTCATAAGGTTGTATTTAGTAAGACTATTTAGTATTTTTATGCTAGTTTTGGTTACTTCAACATTCTTTCCAAAGTTTGGATTCATATGACCAGTCTGCTAAGTAATATCATGCTCTATTTCTGCACTAGGCACTAGTGCTTTATCACTCCCTTCAGATTCTTGGTTCATAAGACCAATCTGCCTAGTATGATCACTATCCATATCCATGCTAATGATGAGTGCTTCACCACTATTTTGAAATTTTAGGTTTGAGTGTTCAATTTGCTTGGAACAACCATTCACCATCTTCATTCTAAACTGAGTAGTTTGCATTGCTTGCTGATAACCATCAGTCATAATTTTATCAATAGGAAATGTTAAATTATCAAGTTTCTGATGGGATGGTTGTCCAGGGGATGAAAGTTGATACTTGTCAAAACTGTTTTAGAAGTAATCCTAGTGTGTTGGTTCTTCCTAGCAATATCAGTTTCCATTAGCAAGATGGCAACTGATCTCAAAACCAAAGAATGAGGGTGGTTGGG